>VHZZ01018813.1:2972-13046 GCA_009801015.1 Silene noctiflora | reverse complement strand
CCTCATGTATTCTTTAATATGAGATTTAAATATGTGATCAATATGATCGACAATTTGTGATCGCATTATTGTCGGGGACACTTTTCTCCAACAGGCATAATTGAATGAGACTTCCGAGATCACTCAAATTCCCTGGCCAATTTAGAAAGAGGATAATTGAGTGTGTTACTACAGCTAGCTATTCTATAAATTTAAATGGGAATATGTGTGGTTCTTTCAAAGGGTAGAGGGGCTTGAGACAAGGGGATCCCTTGTCCTTAGAACTTAAGCAAAACCGTCTATAAATTACCCGCCCTCGTTTCATAAGAGCAACGTTGGCATAAAGTCAAACCGTCCTCTTTTTCTTTTAAAAAGAGGACGATTAAGGATTTGAACCGCCTTCTTTTCATTACAAAGAGGATGGTTCCGAGTCTCAACCGTCTTGTTTGAAGACATGATGCACGTAATTTTTGCGCAAACTTCATCATGCCTGCAGAATATTGGTACACATCCATGCTCCTTGACAACCAGTTTTGTGAAATGAAAATTGTTTCATTCATATCCTATACGACAATTATCGAATAGCTAAAATACTATATCTGGCTACAATTCAGAAAATCTAGCAAGTCTGACCTTTATACTCTATATCAAACCAAACAAAACGGAATAAGTTTGAACCTCCAAAATACAAACTATGGACAATTAATTTTTTAACTCAAACACTATCACGAGTTTTTCCATCCACACACTATCACTTGAGCTATCCAGGCAACCTCCATTTGGAGCGTTCAGCCTAAATATTTTAAAAGTTCTCATCAAATACTTATGCCTTACCTGCAATGAATATTGAGCCCTATTTTTTCGCACCTCATCAATTTCCTCAACCGAGTATGCCTTTGGGCCTTTAATCAGAAGACAAAGTAACCAAAAAACACAATTTGAATTATTTACATATCAACTCATGTAATTTATATAAAATGAAGTAAATATTGAAATAAGAAAAACATACACTAGTAGAATAACATCCTATGGCATCGGTTCTAGAGCACCTTTTGTCGAAGATTGGACAGAACCTCTCTACAAATTAATTAACCTAAAATTAAACCTCTGCAAAGTTTTATGCACTAGCACAACGATTTTTCCAAAATATTAAAACCACATTTCAAACATCCATTTACATCCGAGAGGTACAACTCAACTACTACTCGCACATATCCAAGAGTTACAACTCTACTCCTCTTGTTGTCCCCGGATGCTCTTTTCGCCCGTTGCTTTCACCAAAACATCTTAGAAGTCTTATGAGATACCATAGACTCTGATTTAAAAAGTGATCAATAGTTGCATTATATCTTAGAAATCTAACCACATTTGATTGGATATGAGAACACCATTAAAACAAAGTCGTAACACTTTTGCATATAGTATTAAGATTAAGCAGAAAACAAACCTTCATATCACTTAGCTTTAAATAATGGCCAACAAGGGTAAGTTCTCTTGCTTCCCCGAAACATAATATATGTGAGTATGCACTATCTTTTCGAGGATTGAGAATTTCGTTACAATATCACATGTTCTTCAATACAATATCACAAATAATTCGAAAAAATATCACACAAAAAAAACATCTGCGCAAAAAAAAAAAAAAAAAGAACAAAAATTAATTAAGTTAAACTTTTTTTTTTTGCTGGATATGTCTGATTTTTCGTGATATTTTATTGAAGAACCCGTGATATTGTATTACAATCCTAAATCCTCAAATATGTGAACCCCCGCTATAAACGTAACGTAAACAATTGGAAACACAGCGGAGAAATGCGAGGTTTTTAAAGCATTTTAGCGTAGAAAGCGTTTGAAACAAAGCTCGGGTTCAAAATACAAATAAGCGGAAATAATAATACTAAAGTACAACTAAAAAGAGTGTTTGGAGAGAAGATATCCCACGAATAAAACAAAGTACGGTGGGTAAGTCTAGCAAACTAAAGACTATGTGCAAGGTGAAATACTCGCTAGCCCACACGTCTTCCAACCCTAGATAAGCTTCCATAAACCTGTCATTCATGTAAACATGAACGCCACAGTCAGTGGGAAGTAACTCAAGGTTCTCCCAGCCACATTACATCGAAATAAACATAATTAAGCACTTTAAACATGTAAGCATACATTATAGTCACAATCAACTTAAGCATTAGGCATTGAACTTTCATGGATAGTCGAAGGACGATAAGATAGATTAACTATAGCATATAATAAGCATGTGGAATCAACAAGGAACAACGGCATGTGAAACATTCATATAAAATAATGCGACCAAATCCCTACAAATGAAGTCACGACTATAAACCAATGTAGATGTCACATCCCATGGATAACAAGAGGTCAACAACGTAGCACAAGTGAGTGAAAACCGTAGCCATTACCTTGGAAATATTTTAGCAAACAATGCACGGGACGTGGCTACTAACGTCACATGCGTACTTATGGATTGCATCTCACCATAAATACGGATGAGAACATCAATCCCTGCGATCGTATCGCAACTAGAAGGCTTGCATCTCACCTCTAGTATCCGGTAGGACCAAGGCCAATATGACCATACAAGTGTCTGGCTCAAAGGTTACCTTTAAAACATGTCCGAGTCACAAACACTCATACAAGTATCCAGCTCAGAGGCTACCTTTAAAGCATGTCCAATATACCACACACAATCACACAAGTTTCCGGCTTAGAGGTTTCCTTTAAAACATGTCCGAGACACAAACACATAAACATGAGTACGCATTCCTAGGTAAAGAGTTTCCCTACACAATGCCATATAAGACTCTAAACCGCACTTAGACATTAACACAACCTTTGGTAGGACGACTAGCTAGGTACATCCTAGCCTAAGACCTGGATCCAGACTCTTGGAAGGTACTCCCTCCCAATTCGACATGCGGTACACTTGTCCGCACCCAAGACTCGACAATAAACAACCGAGCACCCCATTCGCTAAACTTGCGAAAGTGGTGGAAGATCAATGGTAGAAGTCAAGCATAGAGTTAGATATATGACAAATCCTTACGGATACGACTCCAACAAATGGTAACATGTGATGACTCATATACGAACAATATATGACATTTCATATGAATAAAACGTAAACGTTTCATACTTCCATCATTCATAAAACATATAATTGAATAAGAAAAGGAAATAAAGGAGCAGTGGCTCCCAGCCGGTCCAGGGAATCGGCTATCGGCCAACCGGCATAGCCACACTGACATTTGACAAAAATTGGAAATCTCACTCAACCGGCCGGTGGACTGGCAGCCGGCCCACCGGCTGGTGCACAGGGCAAATGTCTGAAATCAAGCATTCTGGAATGCTCCCAGCCGGCCCGTGGGCCGGCAACCAGCCCACCGGCTGAGACACCAGCCAACAAAAATTTAATCAAGTCTACAGTGCCTTCCCAGCCGGCCAAGGCCAACCAGCCACCGGTTCACCGGCTGGGACAACACCTACAGGTCACAAAATGCATGGTTCTGGAGTGCTCCCAGCCGGTCAGTCAACCGGAAGCCGGCCCACCGGCTGGGACACACCCAACTCATATTTTCACCAAATTGAAGTAGAAGGTTACCAGTCGGTCCAGGGCACCAACTGCCGGCCTACCGGCTGGGGACCCCTGTACACGGTTTTCAGCCAAATTTCATACAACATGTTTTCCAACTTGATTTCTAGCATGCTCATGAGACAGAAAACATGCATAACACGTAAAAACAGCAAGTAAGGTAACCCAACATTCATTATACTTCAATCTCATAAGAATTCCATCACCAATTCATGAATTTGTACCCAACAACAATAAACATGATAAAGATGACATTTTTATCATACTTAACATGAAATTAACCCAGTTGTCCATAATCCACATAAGAAGAACGCCATGCATCATGAACAAAGTGAAATATGTAACCAAGTATATAAATTAACCAACTTTAACATGTAAACAACTCATTTAATGCAATTAAACACAAAAATTCAAGTGTGATGTCGAGTAACCTATCACCATTACCTTTTTCTTCCTTAGTCTTCAAGAGGGTTCTCAATAATATGGCAACATCCTCCGGGTCTTCCAAATCTTCACCTAAATACAAAATAAGATGTGTTAATTGAAGAATTCACCCTCATGGGGCAAATAGGGTTTCAAAAATGGGTCAAGGGGGAGAAAGACGGTTCCTTTATTACTTACAAAGAAGGAGAATGAGAAGAGGAGAGGAACGGCACGAAAATCACTTGAATTGGCTAAGAAATGAACAAGTTATGGGAGTTTGAAGGTTGAAGGTGAGGCGAGTAACAATGGTGTGTTTCTTTTAATGGTGTTTGCTGAGAAAAAAATGAAAGGAGAAGAAGGGTTTTAGATGCTTTAAGTGGAGTCGGGATGACATAAAATATGTCTTAAGGCTACCATACACTCAAGACGGACAGTAATATTATATTTATAAATATTACACTCAAATATAAATTTTTACCCAAAAATAAGATTTAAATATAATTTACTTTAATTAAATTATTAAATTACTTTTAAGACTAAAACTGAAAATTGCGGGTGTTACAATCTTCCCACCTTTTAAAAAGTTTCGTCCTCGAAACATGAAAGTAGAAATAGAAAAGTTGTAAGAGTAAGGTCGGTTTTCAAAATTGTAAACTAATTCGTTTCCAAGAATTAAAATCGAAATTTATCCAAAACATTTAGGAAGTGTTTCAAAAGTACATGTCTCCTTTCGTGGAACGACAAAGCTCTTGTTGTGCACACTAGAGCACTAGCATTCCAAGTCGAAGGCAGATTTAAAAACACAAAATCATACTTCGATATGCGCAGGACAAGTTATTAGACATCTTTGATAACGAGTCCTGACAACAAATCAACGTTCAAGCCAAATAAAAATTGATAACAGCTTAAACTTTCTTTTGAAAAACCATCTTGAAAGCGTAAAGATTCGTTCATCAACCTCCAAAAGAGGTCAACTCTTGAAAAGGGTAACATTAAAATTTTAACGAATCAAAATGAACCAAAAACATGTCAAAAATCATGCAAAGTGGGAAAACAAATCCGGCATATAAATTACAAGTCACGAAAAAGAAGTCTACACTCAACTTACACAAGGTACTAAACCAGATTTCAAAGAGTAGAGGGCCACGACAAGGACGACAAAAGTGTGACAAACAAGGATATTCAAAGGCTACTAGCTTTAATCCTAGAGGATAAGCAAGACAAAAGAGTAAGAGGGGAAAGAACGGTAACGCTCATGGTCAAAAGGAGCAAACAACAATGAAACTTAGGGATACCACGCACCCAAATCCTAAGTAGAAAAGCTACCTTCTAGGCTTACAAGCTAGTCCACAACGGAATATAGTTCACCATGCTTCCGCTGCTCTACTCTGACCAATATACTCCTACGAACATCATCCGTACTGCCCAAGGTCAAACTACACCCACCACTCACACTTGACTAGAGTCAACTATAAGTCTCTCAATAGGGTAAGACTCTCATATAAAGGTCCTAACTCAAAGTACTGCGAGCTTCCTAGCATGCCAAACGAAATCTTGCTATACACTCAAAAATTACAGGTATAAAAGACTGCGCTCACCCAAACCAGAATCACCATCAACCAAAAGAATAAACCATTGTAAAATCTAAGTGATAATTCTATCAAGCATAAGGCTAAGAGATACCCATTAGAACACTCACGAAAGTTACACTAACCTCATTATCTACTCAGGCTTCCACGTAACACTTACGTCACCAATTTCTCAATCACCAAAACCATCAAGAGACTACACTACCACTACCAAAGATACACTATCTAAATCTAGCTCTCACTTCACCAGGCCAAAAGCAACTCAGACTCTCTTACCTAATATCGGTAAGGTCAAAGCTATCAACTCTTAGAAACATACCCTACTGCTCTGGAACATGGCTAAAGAGGGGTTCAATCTACAAAGGAGCAAAGGATAACAACAGGGCACGGAAACGGTAAGAACTTCTAAAGGCAAGTGGGACACGATAGACATGAGGCTCAAGGAGGTAAGCTTCGAGAATAATGGCTACGAGTACATAGACATTTATTGGAGTCAGGAAGATACTTGAGGCAAGGAGAAGATCGGTAGATTTACGTGCAAGGGTATGATTCAACGAGAAAATCAAGGAAGAGGACGGAACAAGAATGATGCAGTGGAAAGGCCAAGGTTTAACTTACACACTTCATAATGCTTAGGGGTCTCTAGCACAAGGTCACAACTCCTAAGTTCCTAGGGATACTCTTAGAATAAACACTATGGTACTCAGGTAAAGTAGTTCACATTCAAGAAGGTCCTTTGTAATAAAAATGATTTATAGTTTTGTTTCCAAAAGTATGGGCCAAATCATTTTTAAATAATAGCACTAATAAAATCCACAGCACTTCAAAATAAAAGTTTTATCCATATTATTTATATTCAAATCAAAAATATTACGATTCTAAATTAATCGAAAAATTGTATACATCGACGAAAGGATTTATATTGATGAAAATAGAAATCGTAGATGAAAGGATGAAAATGTATTGAAGTGCATTATAATCATCAACTCTAAACTTAAAGTATCAATAACCTTCTTATTTTAAAAAGGATCTATTTTTTTTTTTTTTTTTGAAAGGGAAGAGTTTGTTTGTTAGCCTATTCTTTTAGAAGGTAAGGGATTACTCACAAGGTAGTTTTCTCCCAAATTACCAAACTCTCGGTCCCCAATACACCCCAAACGTCAATCATAGGCTCTCTCATGTAACTCAATCTTATGCCATCGACTCCACTTGTAAATCATTCTCAACTCAAAAGGTCTCAGGGGCTAACTAAGATCAAATTACAACACCAATCCATATATAGTCACCAACACCCCAAAGTATCTCCTTCAAATCCCACATCATTGGGCTCTTAGTCCACATCTAATCCTAAAACAACCACGTTTAACACAACAACTTTCAAATCCCAAATGCGGTTAACGAAGTTAAGTTCCATCTCCTAAGTGACATAGAAATCACACTCTAGATGAAGAATTCCACCAACCAACCATACTCACATTACGTCAAGCCACTAGGCAATAGAATCACCATGGTATGTCTCACCACACTACTCGAGCCTTCCTAACAATACGTTCTCTCAAGATAACGGTTAAAAGTACAACCAAAGAACCCTCTCAAAACCAAAACTACCTAACCCAGGTTAACATCCCACAAAAGGAAAAGGGGTTAACTACAAAGCGTCATGGGAGAAAAAGTAAGAAACGAAAAAGAAGTACTAGCTTCCAGGTAGATCAACAAGAGTTCTATAGAAGGATAATTGTTAAGAGGTAGGAGGGAAGGTAAGATAGATCAAGGACGGAAACACACTCGAATCGATACGGGGACGGGAAACGGCTTTGGCTCGACTCACGGCATGGATAGTCTCTTCTGGCCTAGCTTCCGGAGCATGAGGAGGAACGGGAGCATTCTTTTTCTCGGGGCAACTCTTCATAAGGTGTCCGGGCTTCTTTCATTTGTAGCACACCAATGGTCGGTTATAGCATCCAATCCCGGGGTGGTAAGCTTGATTGCAATGGAGACTTTTCCCACTCTTATCGAAGTTGTTGTTGCTTGGTTGAGAGACTTGTCCATTCGGCACTTGACTACTTGACTCCTGTCCTCTTGGCACGGACTTCCTCTTGTTAGCGGATGACGAAGATGAGGGCACAAAGGGTCTCTTACCGCGGCGGTTGGTGCTAGGGTGAACACGAGCATCGGGATTTCGTTGATTTTAAAGTATTTGAGTAAGAGCTTGCATGATGACGTTCTCCACTCGGGTTGGTCGTACCATCTTCTTACGGAAAAAAAATCAAACAAGTTAGAACCTACCAAGTAGCATAAAGAAATAGACTACCAACTTAAGTCCTTAATTCTACCCCACTCATATTCATTATTTTAAGGTCAAGTAATGATTAACGGTTGGGGAGCATGTGTGTGCGTTGGGAGCATTAATGCTCTGATACCAACTATGAACCTCCATTATAAACGTAACGTAAAAAATTGGAAACACAACGGAGAAATGCGAGGTTTTTAAAGCTATTTAGCATAGACAAACATGTCATTCATCTAAACATGAACGCCACAGTCAGTGGGGAGTAACTCAAGGTTCTCCCAGCCACATTACATCGAAATGAACATAATTAAGCACTTTAAACATGTAAGCATACATTATAGTCACAATCAACTTAAGCATTAGGCATTGAACTTTAATCGAAGGACGATAAGATAGATGAACAATAAGACATAATAAGCATGTGGAATCAACAAGGATCAACGGCATGTGAAACATTCATATAAGATAATACGACCAAATCCCTACAAGTGAAGTCAATTTTATAAACCAATGTAGATGTCACATCCCATGGATAGCAAGAGGTCAACAACATAGCACAAGTGAGTGAAAATCGTAGCCATTACTTTGGAAATCTTTTAGTAAACAATGCACGGGACGTGGCTACTAACGTCACATACATACCTATGGCTTGAATCTCACCATAAATACGGATGGGAACATCAATCCCGGTGATCGTATCACAACTAGAAGACTTGCATCTCACCTCTAGTATCCGATAGGACCAAGACCCATATGACTATGCAAGTGTCCGACTCAGAGGTTACCTTTAAAACATGTATGAGACACAAATAATCATACAACTATCCAGCTCAAAGGCTACCTTTAAAGCATGTCCAAGATACCACACACAATCACACAAGTGTCCGGCTCAGAGGTTACCTTTAAGACATGTCCGAGACACAAACACATAAACATGAGTACGCATTCCTAGGTAAAGATTGTCCCTACACAACGCAATACAAGACTTTAAACCACACTTAGATATTAACACAACCCTTGGTAGGACGATTAGCTAGGTAAGTCCTAGCCTAAGACCTGGATCCAGAATCTCGGAAGGTACTCCCTCCCGATTCGGCATGCGGTACACTTGTCCGCACCTAAGACTGGACAATAAAAGAACGAGCACCCTATTCGCTAAACTTGCGAATGTGGTGGACGATCAACGGTAGAAGTCAAGCATAGCGGCAGATATATGAAAAATCCTTACGGATACGACTCCAACAAATGGTAACATGTGAAGACTCATATAAGAACAATATATGAGATTTCATATGAATATAACGTAAACGTTTCATACTTATATCATTCATAAAACATATAAGTGAATAAGAGCAGGGGCTCCCAGCCGGTCTAGGGAACCGACTGCCGGCCAACCTGAAGGTTTCACATACTGGATGTAAACATACTGATTTGATAATTAACAAATTAATTATGGAGATCTTGATGCATGCACAACAAAATAAGATATAAGCGAGAAAACATGTTTTTACATAAGATGATTTCGGCTTAATGGGCACAACCAAAGTCACCTACTTTGGTTGTTCTTGAGCTTTCAAATAACAATGGAATGATCCTCCTTAAGGCTCCAAGAAGAGAAACCCTCTAAAGAAGAAAACCCAAGAMAATATCACCTCTAAATCTAGTACATAAGTTTATCTAGTTTATGTAAGAGATGACCTTGAAAAACACAAATAATAATTGATACTACTATAGTATTATTTTCGGTTTATTTGTGATGATGATGAACAAAATAAAACTCTAGATATTTTTCTTATTTTTTAGAGAGAATGAAAAGAGTTTTTGACATGCAAAAGGCTAATTGTATAAGAATGAAAAATAATAAGAGAAAAACTATTCTCTTATTTGCTCTAAGGGAGCCGGCCAAAAGAAGGGCAAGAGGCACCCAATTCTTTTTCTTATTTTGCCTTCTCAAAACATAGGCATGCAAGGTCTATTACCTCAAATCATCATTGTGTTTTATGAGTAAAATAAAAGAATTAAACTCATCAATATGCACCTCACATGCACCGATTTTTAGACCCTTTATTTACCCATTTTAAAAGTTCATTTTACCTTATTAAGTGTAAAATGTGTCATGTGTAATGTGTGACATAATTAAGTTCATATGTTACAATATACATATTTTATCTAATAAAATAAATACA
>VHZZ01018801.1:26397-38162 GCA_009801015.1 Silene noctiflora | reverse complement strand
GTGGAAACTAAAAGAAAATAATGTAAGAGATTAGAAGCTAAGAATATGGATAAAATTGGATGTAAAGTGATAATATATGATTAAGTGGATACTAAAAGCCTTGGACGACCTCTCCTATTTATAGGACAGGAGGATTAAAATGGTTAGAGCTAGGACATGGTGATCCCGATCGGTTTTGGTGTTCCCGATCGGGAACGTCGCTTTCCAGCTCGCCCTTCATAAATCCATGCAGTAACTTTAAGGAATCCTATGCTCATGTAATTAACAACGATTAAGAGCCCGGTTTAAGACCTCATTTGGCATCTTAAGATGATTTGGCATCCTAAGCTTTTTCTTGACTTTTTGTTTTGACCTTGGATTGTGCATTTTGGGCTTGACTTTGGATTAAAATCATCTTGCATTTACTTGATCAATCCACTAAAATCTTCATGCAAAATCCATACCATTGCTTCATCAAAGTCCATTTGCTTTCTACACTTAGCTCATTTCTAGACTTGGACTATTTTGTAGTCTTTTTAGCTCAAATAAGCTAGATTCCTACAAAACATACTCAAACATATACTTATACAAGAAATGCAATATTAGCTCTAAAAACACTTAAGCAAGTGCAAATTATCATGTAAAACAAAGCTAATAGAGGGGGTAAAATCACAGAAATAAAGTACTTATCAAATAATGAAAGGGTATTGATAAGAACATAACAGTTTGGGTTGTTCTTTGGAGAAATATAAGTATATATAATATTAGTCTGTTTCACTGTAGACGGCCACTATCCGTCTAAAGCTGAAGATGAATAGTGACCCTCTCATAAGATGCAAGTGGGAGGGTGAGTGGGGGTATCCATTTCCTATCCACTTGTACTATCCACTTACATTTTTTGAGAGGGACACTATCTGTATTCACCTTTAGACACATAGTTTCCGTCTACAATGAGAATTTGTGATATAATATACGCCAAAGTTTTTGGTGATCTCTCGTAAATGTGGTGTAAAATATCACAAATTCTCATTTAAGATTTGTATTATCCGTTTTAAGTTTAAGATGGGTCAAATAACTACCAATTTCACAGATAAGACAAAAACAAAAGCCTAGATATTAACAAAAGACTTGACTTTATCAATGCAAGTGTCTTCTATTTGACCCTTTTTAATCTTAAGACGGATATATCCGTATAAAGTAAGAATTATTAGTAAAACATATTCTATCTAATATTCACTTATAGGCCTAAAATATTTTATTAAAGGTTTTATCAATATTAATCACCACTTCATTTTTATGTATCTTTTGTATAGTTGACGATTTCGTACAGGAGCAGTTCTAGATCGTCTTTCATTACTTTTTAGATTTCGCAAATAAGGTCAGGTTTCCCTACTCAGTATGATTGTATGATTATTGTGAGACTGTTGTACTATTGTGATTACATGTTTGTATGATTCTATTGTTGTGGTTATTAATGTTTGGTTGATGGTGATGGACGTTGTGGTTATATATTGTGAGTCATGTCGTGAGATGGTTTCACCCTCTTGTTTCACCCGGGAGTCACAAGGGGGATGTGCACATTATTGAGCTTGGGTCCGCTCGTTGTGATGAGCGGGTATTTGATTACAAGCATTCCGGCATGGCATCGGCATGGGTGTGTTACCTATTGCGATGGGAACTCGGATACTCATTGCGATGAGAGCCATTGTTGATCACGGAGTTCGGAATTTATGGAGCATGGTTGAGTTGTGTTATATTGTATATTCATGTGGTTATTGTGATTAATTTTACAATTGTACTAAACTTCGTTAGTTTTCAAAACCGTGGTGAACCATTTGATATTTTGGTAAATGGGGAGCAGTGATTCTAGCAGGTGTTGATGTTTGAGCTTGCATATGGGTTGGACGGCACACCGACGATTCATTTGTATTTTGTAGCTTCAGCTGATTTTTAGACATTTGTCGTTTTTAGATTTTGAGTTGTATTTCTTTTGGTTTTGTAACCTGTAATCGTTAAACTTTACCTTAATTTAATAAGCGTTTCTTTATGGTCAATTTGATATGTACGACCTAGGGTAACCGAGATGGTAACGCTCCTATTTGTTAAGGTAGGCTTTGGTACGACACTTTGATAGATGCGGGTGTTACAAAGTGGTATCAGAGCAACCACTTTGGAACCTAAAACCAATGAACCAATGAACGTAGGGTGTCTAATAAAATGAACCTGGGTAGAGATTGTTAGGAGCAACCGCAAAGATTTGGGAGACGTCTTGAAATCGCACTATGGCCCTTACAATCTCGAGTCGGTAACTAGGGGGATGTAATATGAGATCGAATGTGTGACTTGTGATGCATTATGTATATTTGTGCTATGTGTATCAACATGAGTGTAAGATCAATTTGTGAAATCGACAAACGTAGAATTGGAGTGAAGTGATTGTAATATGAGCATATGAACATATTAGCATAGAATGTGTTTGTTTACTTCGAGTCTTGTGCATATGAACAAGCGAAATAGGATTTATGTGGTATATAGAGTTAAGATATGTGAAGGGAGGCCTGTTTTGCATAGCTCGACCAAGTGAAACAGGGGACTCGACTAAGTGCCTCTGCCACTCGACCGAGTGTAAAGCGAACTTGACCGAGTAGCCGTCACTCGATCGAGTGGGTTATTGCACTCGACCGAGTACCTCTTTGGACAGGAGACTTTTGTTTCAAGCCATAGGCTATGTGCTTACATTTGTTTTGGTTATTAGAGTTCAAGATGCCGCCAAAGAGATCTGCAGTTGCTGCGATGACCGCTAACATGACTATCGATGAAATAACAAGGTTGATCGAGCATAATGAGGGGCTCACTGAGGCTCTAAGAAATGTAAGGAAAAGTTGGGAGGTAGTTGTGGATGCATCCGTGATAAGAACCGTTATCTCTCATCATCATCCTACGACGTTAAGGGCACAGGTGCACCAAACTTGCTCGATAACTGGATTCGGGAAACGGAGAGTGTCTTCGAGGTGGTTAATTATCCGGGGGACATAAAGGTGGATCAGGCCGCTGTATTTTCAAGAGGTCAAGCGGGAGTGTGGTGGTTTCGAGAAACAGCTGCAGCAAGGGAGTATTACAAGAATCAGTTAAAAACAACGATTCCCTGGGAGGAGTTCAAAGCTGAACGATTAAAAAATATGGCCAAAGAGGCTAAGGAGATGGTGAGTGAGAAACGCAAGGCTGACAGTGAGGGTGGTAGTCAATCAAGCTACAAGCGAGGTAACTATAACCAAGCTAGATCGTATTCTGGAGGAATTGGCTTTGGCAAATGTCGCATTACGGAGGGAGAGGCGGGCGGAGTGCATGCAATAGCACCGGGTTGTAATGCTACAATTATGGTAGAACTGGCCACAAGAGGTTTTGAGTGTAGGAGCTATGAGGGAGGAGGCTTCTAGAGATCTTACCAGGTGAGTTTTTCTCAAGCTCCGACTGAGAGCATGGCTAGTAATCGTCCGACTGGGACATGGAACAATCAGGGAGGTTTGAGCAACAATAACAAAAGCGGTTATAACCGTAATGATGGTTTTTATCAGCATCCGAATAACAATGGGAATCAGAATTTGGCAGCCAAGTCCACAACATCGGCCAATATGATGCAAAGAGGAGGCCATAAAAGCAGCGGGAAGTTGTTTATGATGGATAAACAAGCGGCATAGGATGATGCTCAAGTTGTTATGGGTACATTTCTAATCAATCATAAGCCGACTTTTGTGTTATTTGATTCGGGTGCCACCCATTCTTTTGTTGCTAAGAGCCATGCCTTAACCATGGGTTTGGGAGAGTTAAGTTGGTAAAAGATGAGGCATTTATACTGTCAGGAGAGTCGGTGTCTTGTCGTACACTGTATAGAGGGGTGTCTATGGTGGTAGGGCAAGTAGACTTCCCAGTTGACTATTTTGAGTTTCCTTTGGATGGGTTTGAGGTTATTGCTGGGATGGATTGGTAGGGTAGGTATAAGGCAACCATCGATTGTCATCAGAAAAAAGGTGTCCTTGAGGGGTCCAAAGGGGATTAGAGTGTTTTATGGAGGGTTTTTAGTAAAATCCAAGGTTAAGATCATTGTAGCTGTGACCTTAAAGTCATATTTGAGGAAGAGATGTCCTATGATTTTGTGTCATGTGAGAGATACCCGCATGGAGGAGCCTTCAGTAGCAAGCATACCAATCGTGAACGATTTCGAAGATGTCTTTCCGGAGGAAATACTTGGATTACTACCTAAGAGAGACATTGATTTCAGGGTGGAGCTTAAACCGGGAACGGGACCTATATCTAAGGCCCCTTACCGGATGGGACCAAAAGAATTGGAAGAATTGAAGAAGCAGTTGAATGAGTTGCTAGACAAGGGGTACATCAGACCAAGTGTTTCACCGTGGGGCGCGCTAGTCTTATTTGTGAAGAAGAAGGATGACATTTTGAGGTTATGCATCGATTACAAAGTGTTGAATCATGTCACCGTGAAGAGTAGATATCCCTTGCCAAGAATTGATGATCTGTTCGACCATTTGAGTGGGGCTGGAGTATTCTCAAAGGTTGATATACGATCCAGATCCAATTATTTAAGGATTAGGGATGATGACATCCCAAAGACAGCTTTTCGGTCGTGATATGGTCACTATGAGTACGTTGTTATGCCTTTTGGGTTGACTAATGCACCACTGGTATTTATGGATCCCATGAGTCGGGTTTTTAGTCCATTCCTAGACAAGTTTGTGATGGTTTTTATTGATGAAATCTTAGTCTATTCAAAGACTAAAGAGGAGCATATGGAGCATTTGAGGTTGGTGTTACAGACTCTGCGAGATAACCAATTGTATGCTAAGCTATCAGAGTGTGAGTTCCGGTTGGAGAAGGTGGCCTTTCTGGGCCATGTGATCTCTAAAGATGGGGTAGCTACTGTAGATCCGAGCAAGATTGAAGCGGTGTCAAATTGGGAAGCACCAAAAAATGTGGCTGAGATTCGAAGTTTCTTGGATTTGGTCGGGTACTACAGGCGATTTGTAAAGGACTTTTCCAAGATTGCACGACCTATGACAGCATTGATGAGGAAAGATAACAGATTTCGCTGGGATGAGAATTGTGAATTGGCGTTCCAAACCTTGAAGGAGTGTTTGACCACAGCTCCTGTCTTAGCTTTACCAAAAGGGAGTGAGAATTTCGAGGTTTATACTGATACTTCGAAGAATGGTTTGGGTTGTGTATTGATGCAGGACGGGAAAGTTATTGCTTATGCGTCGAGGCAGCTAAAGTCGTATGCAGAGAATTATCCTACTCATGATCTAGAGTTGGGTGTAGTTGTTTTTGCTTTGAAGATTTAGAGACACTATCTATATGGAGCGACCTTTAAGGTGTTTTTAGATCATAAGAGTATAAAGTACATCTATAACCCCAAGAGAGCTGAATATATGATAGAGAAGATGGATGGAGCTGATAGGTGACTATGACATGAATATTGTCTATCACGAGGGAAAGGCTAATGTGGTAGCTGATGCTTTGAGTAAAAAGGGTGTACATTTCTTGTGCAATGCTATGTCCTTGATGCAAATGAAAGATGAAATGGAGAAGATAGGCATCTACATGATTCACAAGGGAGACGCCATTAGTGATCTAACTATGGAGCTCGAGCACTATGACGATATTAGAAAGAAGCAGTTACTTGATCCTAAGATCTGGGAATGGAAGGGAGTTGTGGAATCAGGTGCTACATCAAGATTTTCAATTCATGCGGATGGTAGTGTTCGGTTTGACAATAGATGGTGTGTACCAAGTGATGACGAATTGAAAAAGATGATCACGAGCGAGGCTCATTGTACATCTTATTCGGTACACCCGAAAGGTGACAAGTTATATAAAGATCTAAAGAAAACCTTTTCGTGGCCGCGGATGAAGAAGGAAGTAGCTGATTTTGCCGCTAGGTGTTTAACTTGCCAATGGGTCAATGGAGAGCAACAGAGACAACAAGGTAAGATTTAGTCTCTTGAGTTACCAGAATGGAAGTGAGAGTCAATATCTATGTACGTAATTGTTGGGTTATCAAAGACACAACGAGGTAACAACGTGATTTGGGTGATCATTGATCGGTTAACCAAGTCAGCTTATTTCATTCCAGTGAAAAACATTTGGAATAAGATCGATTTGGCTATGGCATATATAAGAAGAATGTGGTGAAGCTACATAGGGTGCCGAAAGACATTGTGTTGTACCGGGATTCGAGGTTTATTTCTCTATTTTGGCAAGAATTGCAAGGAATGGATGGGCACAACGTTGAAGATGAGTACAACTTTTCACCCTGCAACGGATAGGCAGACTGAGAGAACCATTAAAACCTTGTAGGATATGTTGCGAACTTGTGTGATGAAATTTGGTGGTACTTAGAAAGATCGCCTTGATTTGATAGATTTCTCTTACAACAACAGTTACCATACGAGCAATGGGATGACACCATTCAAGGCATTCAGTGGGAGGAAGTGTAAGAGTCTAGTGTGTTGGGAAGACAGTTCAGATTCGGTGGTTTTAGGACCACAAATGGTACAAGATATGATTGAACAAGTTCACTTGATCCGGCAAAAGATGAAGGTGGAACAAGATCAACAAAAGACCTATACAGACTTACATCTCCGCGATATTGAGTTTCGGGTGCGTGACGAAGTTCTTTTAAAGGTGTCACCTATGCGTGGTGTGATGAGATTTGGAAAGCGAGGCACGTTATGCCAAAAGTTTATAGGCCCTTACGAGATTTTGGATAGAGTTGGTGAAGTGGCTTATCGATTAGCTTTGCCATCATCCTTGGATCGAGTTCACAATGTATTTCATGTGTCACAACTTCAGAAGTATATTGGTGACACATCTCATGTGATAGAGGTTGCGACAATTAAGTTATATGAAGCACTCACTTATGTTAAAGTGCCTAAGGAAATCTTGGATCACAAGGTGCGCAAGGCAAAGAATCGTGAGACTACGTTATTTAAGGTGCTATGGTCTAATCATAACATGGAAGAGGCCACGTGGGAACCGAAAGATGCTATGAAAGAACGATATCCACACCTTTTTGACCAGGTATGTTTGGTTACGAGGTCGTATCCTTATTCTTTTTAGGAGGGTAGGAGATGATTGCGTGCATCTTTAGGTTTCTTTTGAGTCAGTCCCATACATGTTTTGAGTTGGTTTTGAGGCATTTTGTCATGTTTTGACATGTTTTGGTAATAGTTCAGGTTGCTTTAAGTTATGTCGGGTGGTAATTTTGGTAGGTGTATATATGTCATGCAGGTATGAGTATGAACTTCGAGGGCGAAGTTCATTTTTAAGGAGGGAAGACTGTAATACAACTCATTTCTGGACGTAGAGTACTCGGTCGAGTAGGCTGTACTCGGCTGAGTGTTTAGTCAGGCTACTGACTTACGGGCACTTGACCGAGTTAGTGTATCATTCGTCCGAGTAGCATGTACTTGGTCGAGTATGTAGGGACTCTGGATCGAGTGTCCGGTCTCTGAGCGGTTTGTAACACCCGCAATTTTCCGTCTATAGTCTTAAAATATTTTAATATTTTAGTTAAGACTAATTATTTTTTAAAGATTATTTTTGGTAAAAATAATATTTCTAGAAGTATAATATTTTTAAGTATGATAATAATGTCCATCTCAAGTTATAGTAGCCTTGAGGCGTATCTTTAGCAAAAACCGACTCAAAATGAGTTGCTTTGGGCCTAAGCATGTTAGTGGGCCAATTTACTACTTTTTCCCTACACAAATCATACCCCCTTCATCTTCCTCATTCCTAAGAAATCTGAAAATTCATCTCCCACCATCTCCATTAAACACTCTTTTCCCTTTAAAGCTTAAATTTTGCATAAGTCACTTAATTCTACACCTAATTGTCCCATTTTCGCGCCGTTCTTCTTCTTTTCTCTTCCCCCATATTTCAAAGTAATAAACTCTTGTTCATTCTCGTCTTTTCTAAAATTACGTCTTTCTATGGTTTGCCAAATTTGACCCTTTTAATTGTATTGTGTTTCTAGGAAGCAATTTGGACAACCCGGAAGAAGATTCGTTCGAGATTGACGATACTGTGGACGAGTGAAGTGCAAATAAGGTAACGGTGATTGGTTACTCGACATTTATGTCAACTTATGTGTTTTAATGTGAAAGATTTAGTCTTTATGTGATTAAAGTTGATAACTTTACATGTTGTTATGTTTCTTAGTTGTTTGTTCAATGATGGTTCCATTTATGTTTGTTGAACAATTTTTGAATGGAATCACATGCTTTATCTCATGAATAGGATGAATTAATCTCATGTGTAGATGTTAAGGATGAATTGTGGTTTGTATCATGCTATTTTATTCTTTTATGTCATGAAATTGTTGAAGGAGAGTGTTTGTATGTGAACAATTGAGGAAAAACTAGTAACTTGGATTTGTAAACAATTGGTTTGGAACAATCGGGTAAATTCGGTTGTTGCAATATGTAAACTATTGATTTTCGTCTCAAGTATATGGTCCACCTCGAGTATACATGTGAAATTGGTTGTTGATTACATGTTCATAATGAATTGTATGAGTTTGTGCTGAATTTACGTGTACAAGAGTTCCTAGCAGGTGGGCCGACAACCAGTCCCCTGGCCGGCTGAGAAGTTCCTGTAAGTGTTAGTGAAATTTTTGTTTAAGGGCATGTCCCAGCCGGTGAGCCGACAACCGGTCCCCTGGCTGGCTGGGAAATCTTTGATTGTTATTTGTCGAAATTTATGTTGGGTATTCTCCTAGTCGGTGGACCGGCTGCCGGTGCCCTGGCCGGCTGGGAGATTTCTTATGTTGTTTCCAGATTGTTAAGTTGTAGGTTGTGCCTCAGCAGGTTAGCCGACTGTCGGTAGATCGCCCGGCTGGGAGCCCCCTGGTTTTAATTTCTCCCTTTCTCTCATATGCTTCATTAATGGAAATTTTATGGTTCGAATATGTTTTATTCACATGAAATATTGTAGCATAATCATGTATGAGCTATACGTTTTCGTTTTGCATTTAATATTGTGTTTCAAGTATGAGTGTTACTTGAAATGATTTGCCTTTGTGAGATCGATATGTTGCTAATTCATACGTATGTTGTCTTTACGCCCCACTTGAGTTGTTTGCCAAGTGTGGGTTCACTCTTGTCATTTCCGCCTCCTTCATAATGTTTACCGATTGTGGGGTACTCGACTTCCGTTTGGCGATCGAGTCTTTGATGTGAAACGTTTATCGCATATCGTTCGAGAAACGTTTATCTCGAGAATCTGGCAAGGTTTAGAGTAGCACCGTATTATTATCGTAGTCCTATTAACAGGAACTTGAGTCTAGAGTAGTAAAGATATGATATGTGACTTGAATGTTTTCACATGCTAATTCTCATTGATCCCTCTCTCGTGCTTTGCTTATCGTTATTTGATTTGAATTGCTATCTTTGCATTTCGTTTGTTAAGCATGATTTAATTTGTATTATCATGAAAAGTATTCGTATGTTCTTTCATGCTTGTTTAACTAAATTTCATTTTATGTTTGTTTTAATTAAATTGCGCTTAGACTCACCCTTTTAAAACATGTTATTCGTGGGATATCTTTTCCCCTCATTTTTCTAGACTTGGTTTGTAATAGCCTAAGTTTACTTATTCGCACTTGTTTACTTATGTTAGTGATACCGATTTTAAAAATTTCATGATTTCCGCTACAAATTTATTAGTTATATCTTCCGCTCTAACGTGGGGTGTCAAAGTTGGTATCAAAACATTATTGCTCCCGACGCACACGCGTTTACCCCAACCTTGAATGAGAAATTGACCTTGAATAATGAATGAGAGATGGGTAGAATTAAGGACCTAAGATGGTAATCTACTTGTATATGATATTTGGTAGGTGCTAACTTATTTTATTTTGTGCCTTAAGAAGATGGTGCGGCCAACAAATGTGGAGAATACCATCATGCAAGATCTTGCCCGAATCCTTCAAAATCAACAAGGTGACAATGTCAATGTTAATGTCAACCCCGTTCCACCCGCTCAACAAGGAGGAAACCGACAAGGAAGCTTTGCTTGGATTGCAAGCCAACTTGCAACGAACAATGCTAGGACCTATGAAGGAGAAGTTTATCTAATGGAGTTATCAGAGTGGTTACGTGATATGGAGAAGAACTTTTCTCTGTATGAAGTGCAGGACAAGGACAAGGTGAAGCTAGTCTCTCATTTTCTTGTGAAGGAATATGATAGATGGTGGACTATAACTGGTCCTACCGCTACTCAAGACCCCTTCCTTGATTTGAATCGCTTTAAGACCCTCGTGGAAACTCGCTTCTACCCAAAGGACCTCAAACAACGAAGATTGAAGCAGTTCATGGACTTTAAGCAAGGAAAGCTCTATGTTCAAGAGTATACCGACAAGGTCAATGATCTTGCTCACTTTGCTTCCAAGTTTGTGAAGGATAAAGAAGATCGTGTCGATTTCTACAGAACAAGTTGAATCCCAAAGTGTAGAGCATGGTAAGGAGGAACTCCGTGTCCTTTGTGGAAGTCTATGATGATGCAATTTGGGCCGAAAGTTCCTTGAAGGCTATTGAAGAAGAAGTTAAGCCTCATGTTTCTTCTAAAACTCATCGCCCCAACTCTTATGGTAAGAGACCCTTTGTGCCTTCATCTACTTCAAGCTATGCCAACAAGAAGAGGTTCATGACAAGAGCTCAAGTGCCAAGTGGACAAACTTCCCAACCAAGCAACAACAACAATCTTCAGAAGCATTGCAAGTGCTTTACTTGTAAGCAAGACTTTCACCCCGGTGTTGGATGCTATGGTAGGCCATTGGTTTTCTAATATTGTAAGAAGCCCGGTCATCGCACGAATAATTTCCCCGAGAAGAAGAATGCCCCTTCCGTCAATGCTAAGCCAAAAGGAACCATCTTTGTCATGAGTCGTGCCGAAGCCACCGCTCATCCCGATATCATTACGGGTATGTTCTCAATTCTTTATCATCCTTGCCTTATTCTATTAGATATCGGCGCATCTTTATTGTTCATATCTTCTAATTTTTCGGAAAAGCTAGCCCTTGATCCTATTCCTAGTGAAGATACTGTATGATTCATTAACCTCTTATTAGACATTTCTAATAAATTTATATAAATTTAGTTTAGTCATAAAACTAATTAGATCTTATGCATGCATAACAAATTACAAAGTAAGAAGAAAACGGATCTACTTACAAGAGTGCCGAATGGATATACTAATTGGACACCTTCCTAATTTGTCTTCTTATGAAAAATCCAAGTACTCCAAAACCCTTAGATCCAATGGTAGGATCTACTCCTCAGGGAATTGTACCAAGGTAATCACCCTTAATTCATATGCTAATTTGAATACTAGAAATTASAATATGAGCCCTTAAAATTATAACTAATATTATTATCTACTACTTTTAGCAATGCTGGAATAATATTASGATTTTGTGAGAATTTTCTTTCTAATTGTGCTTGACAATTTTAGAGAGATTTTTAATTATCAACCTCTTGAAAATTAGGTAAGAATGGATAATCTAATTAGAAGATAAAAACTCGTCATCTAATTAAGGGGGTGGCCGGTTTCTATGGTCTTGGGTAGCATGCCCAATKCTTTTTCAAGTTGATCTTCTCAAAAACTAGGCATGCAACCCTATGACTAGTATGGTATAATTGTGTTCTCTTTTAATTAAAATGTGCAAAACACAACTAACTCCCTACTCCTCATTTACACGGCACCCTTAG
>VHZZ01018791.1:18107-29281 GCA_009801015.1 Silene noctiflora | reverse complement strand
CTGGGGTTTTCTTAAGAATACTAATTTGAAAGGTGTTCAAATTAGTATTTCCATTCGGCTCACTCATTGTAAGTGGATCCGGTTTTTCTTCATTCCTTGTTTTTGTTATGCATGCATAAGATCATATTTGTTTTATGACTAAACTGTTTTATTAACATATTAGAGCTGTATAATATGAGGTAATTGAATCCTACATACCTACCATCCAAATCCGTCCAAAAACCTCACATAAAGCAACCTGAAACACGCGTATAAACAACCCTTGCATACTCTGTTTTCCATCAGCTTTTCAAACCATGTTTAAGCTTAATTTTCTCCCTTCCAAGCTTCTCCACTTGCCTACATCAACCATACTACCTTGCCCCTTAAGAAAACTAACAAACCCTATCCCAATGCCCTAAAAAACGCAGCCAAAATCTATCCTAAACACAAAAACAGTCCAAACACAAACACCTTGTGCAAACCCTACTTCTAACTGGTTTCTAACCATATAAATACCCTTGTACTTAGACCCTTACAAACCCTTAGAAATCCTTACTCCCATCTCACCCATAGCCTAAATACTCAGAATCCTCCAACAAACCCGAAGTAAAGGCCGAGACAGACGCTCGAAAACAGAGGACCAAGTTTCTGTTTTCGTGTTTCTGCTTCTTCTTATACCTCGTTTTTCATGCCCAAATCATCTCAAACCTTCTGATCTCTTTACGTATTCACAAAATTCAATATTTCTAGTTTCTAAAACATCTTTCAAATCTCGTTTTGGTTATGAAACGAAGTCGTGGTGAGCATTTAAAGTTGACTGCTCAAGTCGGGTATTTCGAACGTGATATTCGTGTTTTCAAATTACAACAATGGTCCCTTGGGATAAAACCTCACAATAGATTATGATCTAAAGATACCGATCAACGATACATATAAGTTTAGGGTGCCAAAAACCTCTTCCTTCTCCTTTTTTATTTTCGTTTTTTATTATTTTTTTATTTATGTACCATTTTATCGTTCTAATCGTTTTAATTGTGTTTATTAAATTGAATTTAGAATTAGTTATGAGTATGAGTTAAAGTACCATTATGAACACCCGCGTTGACTTGGATGGAACCCTATAATTCGTTTGAAGTGATCAAAGTGGTTCCATTCATTTACATAACTTTGTGTTTGTAAGAGGGCATTATTTAATTAAATTTAATTCGAATTGCAAATCGATGAAATCGAGCTCCAATCTTTCTATTTTTAATCGTCCAACTTACAAGTTTTTTAGGACTAAATTAGACTTATAATTTAATTCATTTGACTAACTGACTTTATAAATTAATTCGCTAATTTTAATTAGACATTAGGTTTTGTTTCTATGACTAAATCATAACAAGTTGTAAATAACATGACTAATTAACAAATACCAATTCTAACAATTTAATTAATTAGACATTTAGGTCATACATTCGAGTTCATTAGACATATAGGTCATACATTAACCTATTCTGTAAATTAACTTAAGACGTTAGTTTCTATTTAACTAATTAATCCATCTTTTCTATCACCGTTTTCTCGCTAGCATAAGGCCGCGTGCTTAACACTGCCTTATTAACATTCGATGATGTAAATAAGATAAAAAAGAAATAGGATTCGACCTCCTAGGGCCATGTACCTCTTGTCCCGTTTTTTCCTCTTTCAAATTCGTTTTTCTAACTCGATTTTAACAATTTTCAATTCGATATAATATGTAATTAATCTAGGATCTATTTATATATAGTGTCTTATTTCTTTTCACGTGTTTATTTGAATGTCTAAATAGAATTTTTAAATTAGTCTTTTTTTATTGTTTAAATTGTTTTTTATATGTTTTTATTATGAAATAATATTAATGTGTTGTAAATACAGTAACAACTCACATGTTTAGAAATTTGATAAGGGTCATCTGTCTAGGCCGTGTACTCCGTCATGGGCCGTGTGTCTTCCTCTTCCTTTTGACTTATAATTTGTCAATTGTTGTTTGCTTTTAAATGTTCTGTAATCATGTGATGTTTATTTAATTTAATGTTTTATATGCTTTTGTAATTATACATCAAATCGTGTTATACAATAAGAATCCAACACAACCTAGAATAGGATGTGTATGCACCCGCTCAGGCCATGTATAGTGTCTCGGCTAAGAGGCCTTGTTTGTCTCTTTTGTTTGAAATTTTATATGTTTAATTGTTTATTAACTTTATTACATTTGTCGCTATGAACTAACAATTAATGCAGCGCCGCTAGAGTAAGAATTCTCTAATCTTTCTTTTAAATGTTTATTTTTTACTAGAATAGTCTTAATGAACTTCATATGCTAAAATAACTTGACAAGTTTTAAACGTGCATTAAATAGACATAGAATGAAATTCACATGTTAGAGTTTAAAACAACGATTGCATATTCGCATGTGATACATAGCCAAATAACCACAGTTTTGCTTAGTAGAGACCATTTTTGTAACGGGCGGGGTTGGGTGTTTTATTTGTAACACCCCGGCCCAAACCTAGGGTCGGGAGAGGTCACACACGGTAGCGCTCCAGGCAGTGTACATGGCCCACAGATCAACAAGAGTCCTTTCCAACGCATTTTGTCATCACTCATGCACATACCGGGAACGTTCCCAAGAGGTCACCCATCCTAAGACTCCTCACAGTCAAGCACGCTTAACTTTGGAGTTCTTTCGCATGGATGACCATAAAAGAAAGTGCACTTTGTTGATATGAGTAGTACTTTCAATCCCTTTAAGCACTAGTCATTTAAGATTATCACTGGACCTCTTCAATTACKTRRGGTGTTACAATCACCYCCACTTGAAGAACRCAACGTCCTYGTTGCGCCTGGGAGCATAACCGCTACCCYAGAATCCTCCCCYGYTAGGTGGGTGATCACAATGGAGCGTATAACAACTGCCTCCRGGAGCGTATAACCACTGCCTCCCATCACCAGACGGTCGTAGGGTTGATCTGATACCACTTGTAACACCCTAGCCCAAAAACCTAGGTTCGGGAGCGGTCACTCGCAGTAGCCCACCATGTAGTGTACATGGCCCACAGATCAACACGAGTCCTTTCCAGCGCATTTTGTCCTCACTCATGCGCATCCCGGGAACCTTCCCAGGAGGTCACCCATCCTAAGACTACTCCCAGTCAAACACGCTTAACTTTGGAGTTCTTTTACATTATTAAAAGAATTTAATTTGACTTCCTAACACGTAATCTCACAAGGACCTAAAATCTCTATAAAATTGGTTTCTAAATTCCACCTAAAAATTTAGTGGCCACTCTTTCGAAAAGTAAAATGCTTTTATGAAATAAAAGCATCACGTGGGCGATTTCCCTCATCCACAATTCGGAGACTCCGCTGGGGATAGTGAAACTTGAAAAGTAAAATGATGGCTATTAGGATTATCTATCACATGCTTTTTTTATTATGTTGATCATGCATAAACCCTAATTGAGACTTTAGGATTCGAACCATTTTCCCTCTTGGATCGATTCCAAGATAGAAGAATGACGTTCACTATGCCCGATTTAAGTATCAAGGTGGTTCCACCGAGGTTAGCAACTTCAAATCACCATTCTGTTACGGACTTATGGTGGGTTTGTCAGTTACCTAACAACGTGGGATCATTGGCATAGACCCATTGTTAGAGGACCGACCGAGACTTAGAAGAGTCTAGGCTCACGCAGTGCATCCCTAAAATGTGAATGACTAAGTGCTATGTGATTCCGAAGTCATTTTTTTTTTTCAAAATCAAACATTTACCAAAGCTTATCCTTTTTTCAAAAAAAAAAACAAACTGTCTATTCTACTCCTTTTTTTCGAAATTTTAGGTCCAAGCTTTTCGAACCTTCAAACCATATTTCAATCTCGAACCTTTGAATTTAACTCTTTTGAAAAAATAATTTTATTAGGCTGAAATGCTTCCCATTTAGGATTAGACAATCCCGAACCTCTTTCAATTTATCTCTCTTAAAAAAAGAACCATTTCTAAGTCGAAGTACTGCCAAATTAGGATTAGATTTTTTGACCAAAATAAGCCTTTTATAAGTCGGTATGCTGCCCATGTAAAAGCTCATCTTAATTCAATCTTCTTCAATTTCAAATTCCAATGAACCATGTTCCGAACCTAACCCAAACCTAGAATAGAGTTTGAGTCAGTTGGGTCGAGTATAGTATAGTTAGGCTCATGTCGGTCTATATTAGCCATGTTTGGTCTTGCTTAGCTAAACACAACCCTAGTGAGTTACCCCAGCCACCTCTTGGGTCCAAGTCATGTATGTCGACAATTTGATCAAAGGCAAACCACAAAATGCCCTATTTAGAACACTATGGGGCGTCTTTTTTGAGCCTATGAACCATGCTTGGTTGAATCACGGTTTACTCACACCAAGTCAATGTCAAGTCTAAGTCAAGAGTCAATTGAGTCAGCTCATAGTCCTATTTAAGTCTAAGGCCCCTCTCCTACACGTGTGACCCCCTACAAATGAGCCACTTAGCTCATTTATTGGGTCTAAGTCTGTCTTTGAGTCAAGTCTGAGTCAAAGGTCGAGTCTGTGAGTCGAGTCCTTTTTGTGCAGGGGTTTGATTCAGATTTTTATTTTTTTCGAGGTTTCTTTATAGAAAGTCCATTCCGGACTAGGAAGATGACAGTTGAAGCACTTGTGACTAATATGAGTGAGACTTTGGAACATCTTATGGCTCGGTTAACTGCAATCGAGACTAAGATCGATGGGGAAATCCCTGCTACCTCCACCCTAGAAATGTCTGATTTTGAAAGGCGATTCAAACTCGTTGCAGACCAACTGAAGCTCTCTCAAAGAGAGAGCATCCAGTATGAAAATGCTAGGGCCTATGCTCCGGTCCAGGATGATCTTCCCAAAAACTTTGTGCTCACAGATATACATAAATTTAAGGGAACTGAAAATCCTCTTCACCACATTAGGTTCTTCAAGAAGCACCTTGCTTTGAAAAGCGTTCCTACAAGCATGCTGACTTCCATCTTTGCCCAGTCTTTGGAGGAGCATCCAAGGGCATGGTTCTATAACCTAGATCTGAAGAACTACCCTACATTTGAAGATCTAACTACTGAATTCTGTAGGCATTATGCTGACAATGCCGAGATCCAAACAACAATTAGAACTCTCGAGGTTATGACCCAAAAGGAGAAAGAGGGCTTCACAGATTTCTTGGCCCGTTGGCGCACTGAAAGCGTGAAATTGACCAAAAAGCCCGACGAAGTCGATATGGTCGACAAGATCGTGAAAAACCTTCAACCTGCCTATCGTAACGAGCTGAAGTACCAAAACATTAGGACATTCAAGAATCTGACCCGAATCGGGAGGAAAATCGAAGATGACCTCCGTGTTATGGAAGTCGCTAAGCCCAAGGGATACCTTGGGGACTCTTCTTCTAAATCAAAAACTCCTGCTAGTGCCAACCATATTCAAGCTGTCAACTTCTTGGGAGGAACATCCAAAACTCCACAACGCTTTAGCCCAAGAGTGTTAACCGACATTGGGTGTACTTATACATATGCCTTAGAGAGGCTTATGGCCCAAGGGAAATTAAACCCCATTGGCGCAACTCCTGAATCACCGTTGGAACAACGGGCCAAAGTGGTACAAGCCAGATGCATATTGTGCCTACCATCAAGGGAAAGGGCATGACACGGAAAAATGCTACCGTCTCAAACATGAGATTCAAGATATGATTAAGAGTGGAACACTCCCAATCCCAACTGCGAAGCCCAATAATGTTCCAAATCCATTTGGGAATCATGAAAATGGGGTGTTTATCGGAGATGTTGATATGACTCATTTAATCCGATCCGTTTTCCGCCTAAACGGTTTCTTTGTGGGTGAATAGATTGTTGATTGTTCCGAATATCTCCCGGGTTTAGAGAACGAAATTCAAATTAGGGATTTTGTTGTTGACTGTACTCCCTATATTCTTAGGAATGCCAATGAAATCAATGGTGTATGGGTTGATGCTGAAGACGATGTATACCTTGAAAAGGGTTCGGTTGTCCCATTTACTCAGGGCGAAGTCTTGAAACTAAGGAAAAAAGATCTCAAGTCCAATCACTTGACACGGTCGGGCCGCCCATTCCGGGTTGAGAAAGCTATCCATGTTTTGACCTCAAAGGCTAAAGAACCTACCTTGATCGAGGCCTTTAATGTGGGGCAGGCCCAAGAGGTTCCCCTTATAAGCAGCTACAAAAGATTAAGGCTGACGTCTCTATTTGGGAGCTCATATAAAGCTCATTCGAACATCGACAGGCTTTGTTGCAAGAACTAATGAGTATAATCGTATCCTCAGATACTACTCCAAGTGATATGGTCACCTATGTTGCTCAGAATCAACCACGGCTTACTAATGCCGTGAATTTTTCCAATGAAGATTTGCCCCGAATAGGGCCCAAACATGGGTTGGCCATGTATATTGCTATAACGTGTCTCCAGAAACACGTCCCTATGACCCTTGTCGACGATGGTTCAGCAGCCAATGTCTTACCATTAAGAACAGCTCATGTTTGGGGCCTCGATAAAAAAGACTTTATTCCAACTACTCAAACAGTTCGAGCTTTCGATCGAATGATCCACAGAGTAACCAGGATTGTTGATTTAGTTATTCGAATTAGGCTAATTGAAATAAAAATCAACTTTCAGGTCATTGATGTGGCCTCGTCTTTTAAACTATTATTAGGAAGGCCATGGATCCATGGAATAAAGGCCGTGTCCTCCACTCTCCATCGAAAAATCAAGATTCCTCTCAAAGGGGAGACCATTTCCATTAATGCTACACCCATCGTAGTAACTGGAGGAGATTTAACCTCAGAAGTAACTCTCGATACCACTAATGATACTTATGGATTCGAGGTTATAAGCATGATCGAGTCTTGTCCCGAGCTAGAAAGCATGGACTTGTATACAGAGAGTCATGTTTTTGAGACAATCCTCAAGACTGGAAAATACTTAGGCTTCTCTTTGTACCCTCGGAAAGAGGACACCTTCGCACTAAAGTCAACTGTCCCAAAACGAACGACGTTCGGGTTGGGATATGAGCCTACCAATGAAGACTTATTAAAAAAGAAGAAAAAGCCTTTTACGGACCGGGAAATCAAAATGAAACCATATCCGTTGACACTAAACAGATATTTCGTGAAGGCTGGGGAAACGGGAATTTGTGTGGACTTTCCAGAACCTATTTTTGACAAGAAAAATAAGAAAATGGTTCCCGGAAATGAAATATTCCAGGATTGCTATTATATCCCCGATGATGTACTAACCGTGATGTCAGAGAACGCCCAACCTATTCCAGTCGAAGACGGGAAGGCAATGGGATTCCTCTTTCGAGAAGAGAAAAGCACAGTAGAACCAAACGAAGACTTGGTTAACATGATCCTTCAAAGCGATAGATTCGATCCATCTACCCTCATCACTGATGTAGATCCTAAATGGACTATCTCCGGATGGACGAAAATCATCAAATGGACCGACAACAGAGGGTCGTTCTTTAAACTGACTACAAGAGAAAGAGAAATGCTCAAGTGAGACGATGATTCTGAGTTCTAGGTTTATATCTAAGGAGTCAAGTGTCGAAGATACCCCTCCCCCAGTCATTCCTTTTAATGTATCTTCCCCTAGTTATGGTATTTCGGGGGCTGACTCGAATACCGCACTAATTCCGCCACTGACCTCTGATCAGTTGGCCCAAATTATAGCGCATTTCGCGAAATTTCAAATTAATAATAAGATAAACCAGTTTGCTTACGACTCATCTCATTTACTTTGAAATTCCATTTTTAAAAATAATTGTTTTAGTAGTGACTTTGAGAATGAGGTCGAATATAAACAGGTTGAAGAAAAAAAGGAAGAAGAGGAAGAGGTGGAATCACCTCCACATTTGATTAAAGGGTTGGAAGAATACGACCAAAGAAGTTCTATGATCGAAGATACTGAAACCATCAATGTAGAAACCATCCTAGAACCCCAAGAGCTCAAATTAGGGACCACTTTGGATCCTACAGAAAAACAAGGGTTTATTGATCTACTGAATGAGTTTAAAGACGTGTTTTCATGGTCTTACAGAGACATGTCAGGGATTGATAGGGAAATTACAGAACATAAAATTCCGATCAAGCCATGGTTTAAGTCAGTCAAACAAAAGCTACGTAGAATGCGTACCGAGTCGTCTTTGAAAGTTAAGGAAGAAATTGATAAACAGTTCAAGGCCGGATTCATCAAAGTATCTGAATATTCTGATTGGGTAGCCAATGTAGTACCAGTACCTAAGAAAGACGGGAAAGTACGCGTGTGTGTCGACTTTCGTGATTTTAATAGGGCAAGCCCAAAAAACGATTTTCCATTACCTCGCATAGATATCTTAGTTGACAACACCGCGAATCATGCATTATTATCTTTCATGGATGGGTATGCCGGTTACAATCATATTAAGATGGCTGAGGAAGACATGCACAAAACCGCATTTACAACACAATGGGGAACCTATTGTAACACAGTGATGCCCTTCGGATTGATAAACGACAGAGCTACATACCAAAGGACAGCAACAACGTTGCTACATGACAAGATGCATAAGGAGGTAGAGGTATATGTCGATGACATGATCGTAAAATCAAAGGAACGTGATGGCCATCTTGGGGCATTGCGAAAATTATTTGAAAGACTTAGGAAGTACAACATGAGACTGAACCCTCAGAAATGCGCTTTTGGGGTCACATCGTTAGCCATCGTGGTATTAAAGTGGATTCTAAAAAAATTAAGGCCATTATGGAAATGCCCCATCCCAAAACCGAGAAAGAAATTCGAGGTTTCTTGGCCGAGTTCAATACATAAGCCGGTTCGTTGCAAAATTAACAATGATATGCGAGCCAATCTTCAAGAAACTAAAGGTTGGAGAACATGAAGTATGGGATGATCAATGCCAAGCTGCGTTTGATAATATTAAGGAAATTCTGTCTGCTCCACCTATGGCTGGTTTGCCACTATCCTTGTAGTTAACAGTAACAGATACCGCGATGGGGGTAATGCTAACTCAAACCGTGGAAAAAGAAGAAAGAGTTATCTAATACGTCAGTAAGAATTTCCTAGAATATGAAACAAAATATACGGCAGTGGAAAAGACATGCCTAGCCCTAGTCTAGGCAACAAAGAAACTAAGGCATTATATGCTCTGTTATAGTGTCAATGTATACTCCATAATGGACCCAATTAAGTACTTGTTTGAAAAACCAGTGCTAAACGGTAGAATGTCAAGGTGGACTCTCATGTTGTCTGAGTTTGACCTTAAGTAAATACCATTGAAAGCTATAAAGGGAAGGGTTGTCGCTGATTTCCTCGCTGATAACGTAATAGAAGAAGATGGTGTTACGGACACCTGGTCATTTCCAGATGAGAATATAGTACACATCGAAGATGAAGTATGGGACCTTTAATTTGATGGGGCCTCAAGCAGTATGGGGTACAAGGTCGGTGTTCTCCTCATTTCACCAAAAGGGGAACATGTACCCGTGTCTATCAAATTGGATTTCCTTGTTACCAACAATGAAGCCGAATATGAAGCATGTCTTCTGGGTTTGCGTAGTGCCATCAATTTGAATATAAAAAAGCTACTAGTCTATGGTGACTCATCCTTGGTCATTAACCAAGTGACAGGGTCATGGAAGATTAAATGTGACAGTCTGGCACCTTACCAGGCTAAGATAGAAGAGTTAGAAAAGTATTTTCGACGAGATACATTATGTCCATCTACCAAGAGAAGAAAACCAGTTTTTAGATGCCTTATCAAAGTTGGCAGCTTTAGTTAACATTCCATATCACATAGATAGCATGCCACTGTGTGTCGAACGAAGATCATCACCATCATATGTCAATGAGATCAATGACATTGAAGAAGATGAGACCGAGTCTTGGTATGCATCGATTATGAAATTCAATGACACGGGAGAATATCCCAGTGACCTCGACGCACGTGGGAAGCGATCATTACAGATGCTCTCGTCCCAGTTCGTTAAGACAAGTGATGGACAATTGTACAAAAAGACCGTGCATGGTGTTTTGCTGCGATGTGTTGATAAGAGGACCGCAGAAAAGGTCATAGAGGAAGTTCATGACGGGAAATGTGGACCCCACATGAACGCTCACATGTTGGCTCGAAAAATCATGAGGTTCGGTTATTACTAGACTAAAATGGCAGCAGACTGGCAGCACTATGTCAAACACTGTTACAATTGCCATATATTCGTAAATGTGAAACATGTAACACCATCTATGTTATATACCATGACATCACCTTGGCCCTTTTTCACCTGAGGGATCGACATCATCGGAAAAGTAAATCTCTCTGGATCGGGGGGACAATGTTTTATCCTTGTTGCAATTGACTTCATGAAGTGGGTACAAGCTAGGTCTTACAGAGAACTAAAGGCAATGCAAGTAGAACAATTCATTCAGAATGATATCATTTGTCGATATGGGGTGCCACACGAGTTTATCAGTGACCATGAGACCCATTTTCAAGATGAAACTGAAGTTATGCTTAAAAAGTATAAAATCAAACACCATAAATCATCACCATACAGACCACAAAAAAAAAGGTGCAGTAGAGGTCGTTAATAAGACAATTACGGCTACTTAAAGAAAATGTCTGACAACTATAAGGATTGGTCGATGAAAATACCCTTCGCTTTGTGGGGATACAGAACTTCGATCAAAACGACCACGGGTGCAACACCGTATTAATTGGTTTATGGGATGGAGGCAGTCCAACCAATAGAATTAGAATTACCATCCTTAAGAATCTTACTTGAGAGCCACGTCCCCGAAGCAGATTGGGTCCAAGCTAGGTACGACTCTTTAGTGTTGCAAGATGAGTGGCGTTTGAATGCGCTGTGATACCTCGTATTTTAGGATGGACAACGCAAGTCAAATTATGCTTTATAAACATATTTTAAACGTAATCGTTYTATGGAATTATTTTACGTAAAGTTGTTATTATCTTACAAACTATATTTTAATAGTTACTTCGCATTTTATAATTATTTTATAAAATGATATTCTATTTTCTATTTTCTATTTTGTAATTTATTATATTTCTATTTCATATTTACTTCCCTATTTCACAGTTATTTCATATTTATA
>VHZZ01018769.1:18334-32148 GCA_009801015.1 Silene noctiflora | reverse complement strand
GAAGTCGTGTAACCCTGGGGGTTGGTTGCCAAGAGGCCGTGTGTATCGAGCGGGGCAAATACAACTTTAGGGCAGTGATTCTGATCACGCCACGAGATCTTATCTAAAGTTCTGTAAGTTTGTTCTGTTCATTGTCTATGTCATAACTATACCGCCTACAGATTATAGAAAAATTAAATGGGTTGGGTTAAGGTTGAGCAAATGACCGTTTATGTAATTGAGTTGGGTTAGGGTTAGAGCAGTAGTGGTGACCTTTTTAAAGTTAACACGTACACGAACACGACACAACCTGATCAATTTGACAGGTCTACTTAGATGCCTGCTGCAATTTGAAAACTAATTTTTTTTTCTTACCTTTTCTACTTTTTTTTTATTTAAATTAGGATAGTATTAAGAGGGATTAGAAAAAATTTCAAAACCTTACCCAAATTGTAGTGTGTAATATTTTAGTCGGGAAAATTTAAATTTCCCTTAATCTTTTACAGAGTAACATATAGAGAATTTACCCTATGCTCATTTTTCCTTCCTCTATTGGTTACTTTTCACAGCAAAATAATTATAGTACCCCCTCTATTCCGGTCAATAATTTATACTTTTCTTTTATCAGACAATAGTTTATACTTTCCTTTTTTTAGTAAATAAACCAATTCATGTGGGGGAGACTATTATATTTCCTCCTTATTTCAAATTACCTTTGATTTTTTTAATAACTAGTTTTATTCCCGTACAAAATTGCACGGCTTTGTTTTTCAAATATTTGTTGTTATGGAGGGCTGCCCAAAGAAAGCTACCTACTGTGGACAACCTGACTAGAAGAGCGCTCTATTTGGTCAAGTGGTGTGTCTTATGTAATTAAGGATGCTATGGAGAGCCATTCTCACTTATTCTTCAATTTTGAGTTTGCTGGTGCTAAGGCAAGAATTAGCCTGGTGCAATCTGAGGGGCAGGCGCAAGCATTGGAAAGCATGTTGGTTTTGTAGTTGTCTTAGTGCTATTGTCTATGCTGTGTGGCAGGAGAGAAATGCTAGGATCTTTGCTGGACGACAAACTACATTGCATGCTTTATTGAGGCAGATTCAGTTTACTGTTTCTGCTAGGATCCTGAATAGATAAGTGTATACGGAAATTACATGCTATTTATGCTTAACTTGGTATCTTCTTGTAAGAAAACTCATTTCTAATTTTTGTCCTTAATGGATAAATAAGAATAGGATGTACTCTTTCTTGCAAAAAAATTAAAAAAAAAAAAAATTGTTCTTATTAAATATTTAACAAAATGAATATTATTGTTAAATTTTGAAATTCACATGCACATATATAGAATGATTCATATAGAATATAAACCCAACATATTAACATTCATGTATCAAATGTGAAATAACATTCTAAATCACATTATGAATTAAAAAATTATATAAAAAACTTGATGTTTATAACTACTAAAATATAAGTGATGTAATAAGTAGTGGATATAATTATAGTGATAATAACAAATTCGATTTATTATTTAGACAAATTATATTTTTCAATTGTAAAACGGTGAAAAGAGGCTGCATACACCAATTTTGACCCGTTTTCTAACCATGTTCCAATCCAAGTGACCCTAACTATTTTTTGACATGATCAATATTATTATATACTAACCTTTGACAATTTTAAATATATAACATTATTAAGCATGTCACCCGGGAGAATGTGTTAAATTAAATTACATTTTAATAGAGTGAATATAAAATAAATTGATAGTTTTTCACCAATATTCACTTTATTAAACTGCAATTTATTTTGTTGAATATATTTTTTAATAAATTTTTGTACTGTTGTGGTTATAACTATATTATATAACTTAATTTATTTTGTTATTACTTTTATAAGTATATTTATATTATTATGAGTATTATTTTCCAATAACGCTCGCATGACTAATCAAGACCAATTTACTATTATATCATTTTTCAATAGAAGGCGAGTATATTTAGTTGTAAGAGTATTTAATTTTTTTACTAATTTGGGTAAAAGTGAGGAAAAAAAATATAAGAAGACATTTTTTAATGTATACTTGGTATAATAATAAATCCTAAAAAAAGTGTATAGTAAATTTTCATGTGACTTATTTGTAAAATTGGAAAAAAAAAAAAAAAATTCAAAAGCATTTTATAAATATTAGTCATATTTTAAAGGAAAAGGTGTAATTTAATTAAGGTCCTGTTTGGTAAACAACGGATTAATATTGGCATAAGTAGATTTAGAAAGCAGATTTGACTAGCTGAATGATTTAACAGGTTTGACTAACAGGTTTACTTAGGCTCTGTTTGGTAAACGGCGAATTAATATTGGCAGAAGCAGATTTAGAAAGCAAATTTGATTAGCAGAATGATGTAGTAGGTTTGACTAGCAGAATGATTTCGCAGAATTATATTAGAGGTGTTTGGTAATTGACAATTTTAGATTAGCAGATAGTTTAGCTCATTTGTAAAATAACAAATAAGAATATAAATAAATTATTTGTTAAATATATGAAAATAGGGTAAGTATTTTTTAAAAGGGTAAAAAAAAAATTTATATTTCTTCTAATATGTTAACTCAATATGCTAGTAGAAGCAGCCTAATGCAAAATAGCATATTGGGCCCAATATACTATTTCAATATGTTATTAACCAAACACTCTAAATAACATATTTATAAGTCAAACATGTTAAAGTTCACCAATATGCTAAAATTTGGCCAATATGTTATTTACCAAACACGGTCTAAATGAAGTAGGAAAAATTAGTGGGCCCTTATATAGTTGATGAAGTGGTTTCACCAAAATACTTTAAATGATCTTGCTTTATAAAAGAAAGATTGTAAACTTATTTTTTTCTCCTTATTAAAAATAATCGTGTATAAAATAATTGTAAAGTATTTCAGCGGTACTTTGAGAGTGGTAGCAAGACTTGCATGGACCAAAGAAAGTTGAAAATCGTTTGGGTTAATTAATGAAAAAGGTGAATAAAATTTCGGCGCTTCTACTAACAAGTATGGTCAAAGTAGAGCAAAGAACAATACGATTACATTGGATGAAAATGAAGTAATTTAGACTCTTTTTTCAAGAGATTGTAATAAATCATTTATCCAAATTCAACCTTGTTTGAAAGTCAAAATGTAAACAATCAACATCAAACATGTCACGAGTGACCTCACGAGAAAGCTTCTAAATTCCCAAACACCCTTCTTTTATGCATAGTTCAAACATTGGCGGAGCTAAAGGGCTAATAGGGACGGCCGTCCCCTCTGGTGGTTGAGTTTTTCGAAATTTTTAGTTAAATTTTTCGAACTTTTTCCGAGTGTCCTTTATATTATTAACCATCCGCCTCCCTTAAAAATTTTCGCCCCCCCTAAACTCAAATCCTGGCTCCGCCACTGAGTTCAAATATTGGTTTATTCCTTTCATTTGTCAAAGAATCAACATTAAATATATTTCATTTATTTGGCTTATTTCCTTAAATTTGACAAATTCCCATGTAAACAAACTAATTAGATAGAAAAACATTACCATCTCAAAGACTGAAATGCATATGTCTAGGAGAAAAATAAGAGTACTAAAAAGAAACACAAATTCTCATTGAAGACGGGCACTATCCGTCACAAATTGAAGACGGATAGTGTCTCTTTCACAATATGCAAGTGGAACCAACCATGGGGTGCTCCATTTTCCCTCCACTTGCCTTACTGTGAGAGGGACACTATCTGTCTTCAGCTTGTGACGGATAGTGTTCGTCACAAGCAAGACGGTTTGAAAAAAAAAAAATGAAGAAGGTTGACTTTAAAAAAGCCACTGAAAGTCCAAAAGTCTATTTTGGAACAGTCTCTAACAAGTTTCGCATTTTGTTCAGACTATGTATATACTCATAATAAAAGGTATGATGTGTGCAAGATTTTTGAGACTTGACTTCAATTCAAGTCATACTATACGTATGATTTTTAAATATATAAAAAAAAAGTTATCTTGATTGGATGAACATGGTTATATATATATATATATATATATATATATATATATATATATATATATTTGAAGTTTGAACATGACGTATGTAGACACTGAAATTTAAACGAGATATAACAACAAAAGAAAAGTATTTTTATTTTAATGGATTTCAATTAACAAGTTGTTTGATAAATTAAGAATGACTTCATCACCTATAATAAACAACGTAGAAAAAATTATTGTGTATTCCGTGATGGAGGATCGTACTCCTTATACCTAATCTTTTATACTCCCTCCATTTTTTCTGATTTCTTTCCATTTCTCTAATATATAGAAAGAAAACCGATAAATAGAGGGAATAATACTCTATTTGGTAGAATGCATTTAGGTGTAAGGAGTACGTAATATATCAGCGGTTTTATATGCTTGAATTAAATAAAGAGATTAATAAATGCTTTTGAATTATAAAACGAATGACACAAACAATTTTCGCATTTAAAGTAGTCATTTTTGTTAAACTAAAATAATGATCTACTAGAAATTAAAGTTGACTTTTAATCCAGTAGAGTCAGTTTGACTAAAAAGAAGAGGAAGTAGAATGACGGCAAATGCATGTCGACAGAAAGTCTACATCATCAGTTACTATACAATAATAAAAAATACTTGGACGACAATTAGACTCGTTTCCCACACTTTGTTTAAATTGTGTTTCAACCCTTGACCCCTCCAAAGTCTTGACTCTCTTCATTAGTTGACCACCTCCTTTTAATTATTTTCCCTTTTTGAGATGGTAACCTTGCATCTTGCCAACTGCCAAGTAGCTAATGGTTGAATCATAGAGTATTATTAGGATTATTTATTAAGATTCCGAATCTTGTAGGAGTAAGTCTTCTTTAAAACGGACGGATTTAACTTATAGAGGAGTAAATCTGTAAATGTCAACATTACAAAGTGACTATTTAATGACAAAGGAGTAATTAGAATTCTCACTTTTTAACAATAAATTGATGGACTTTTGTTCGTAAAATGCTCATATTTTGTCCGTCTTAATTTCAGGCGGAAAAGACTCATCTAAAATGAGAATTGTCTATGCATGGTTAATTTTTACAAAGTATATTCTTCACTTTTATGTATGAATATAGTAATTAACAATCTTTCAATTTTTGAAAAAAATTAATAAATTAATAAATAAATGAGAAGTAATGCTTCATTTGGGAAACTTCATTTACATACACTTGGTCTGTACTTTATAGTTATCATTGCCCTATATATGTATCATAAATTATACTGAGTAAAAAAGTTAATTTTCATTTGATTTTAACAATAATGTCTAGCTAACAATATAGAAAGGTCTGTAATTACTACTTATGGGTTGGTTTGAAATTACATAGCTTTGCAATTATGATCGCTATGTTATTTTAAAGTTAATTTTGACATCATTTCGATATTCTATATATGGGACTTAATAAATGAAATAATCTTCCAAAAAAATACAGAAAAGGTTGTCTAGCTAAACCTATATAAAGGAGAGAGTTCATCATAAGCATTAAATTTTTTATCTTAAAAGTAGTTGTTGTCAATAATAATTACTTATCGACTTATTATAAAGTGATCGATTCTTTTCAATCTCTTGTATTAATAGGGAAAAGCTCAAATAAGTTCGCAACAATTTCCAATAGTTTTCTCTTCTATGTGAGATTCCCTAAGAAAGCAGATCAATACTTCATACTCGCTCTATTAGGGTTTTAAAATAAAACATGTGATACATTGACAAATAAAAAGGTGAAGTCTAGTGGTTTAAATTCTTAAATTTAGGATTTTGAATGAGGATACAATATCAAAATCTTGAAAAGTTAATGAGTCATATTGATAAAGGGAATATTGAGGTCCATTTATAGCAACTTACATATTTAAGAGTTTCATCCGAAAACTAATTTCGAAATTATGAGAGTACATCTTTGGCTTTTAATTAAATATTTTCTATTGTATCAATACGAGACTCGTAAAACTCATAAAAGTTAAAAGCTAATTCGATTTGGACAATTATGCATAGGCTTAAGCAGGCAAAAATAAAGGTTCAAAACTCAAAAGTATATATTCAATGGTTTAACAATTCAATGTCAACAAAGGTATTATGAACGACAAGTCTCAGATTCAAATCTCCCCTTCCCTGTATTGTAATGCGACCGGTGCGGATGAACCATTTTAACCGAAACTATAAGGTGATGCTTGAGGCTCAACTATTATATACAATTATCCTATTATGATCCCTCACTCAAATGCCCAATTGGGTTTGAAGAGGAGTTAGTGCACCGGCTCTTCCATACAGTGTGTTGAAATTCCATTTCGTGAGTTCACGCTGGCTCTGATATCATAATAGATAAACCTTCTCAACCAAAATCTTGAGGTGATAGGTTGAGACCCAACTATTATAATTATTTATAATTATTGCTATTAATGCGCGCATTATTAAAAAAAAAAAAAATTCATTCTCGATCAATCAAAGAACCTAAAATGATAACATTGCATTCGAAAAAAATGATAACATTGCATTCGAAAAAGCTTCCTTTTTGGCTGGGTTGCATACAACTCCGATCCAAACTACAAGTCTGCGTTCAAAACCTCTGGATCTTTTGATTTTATCTAAGCAAAATCCTATACACAATGACGAACTTCAATTGTACAATTTATATATGCCCAATGCATTGTTATCCAATAACCTAATTACTCGACCTCAAAACATTGGCGATACCGATATCATCACACATTATAATTTCATCAATCACTTGGGCTTTGGTGAACAAATCTCCCGGAAATGGCCGCGACAATGGCCGATGTAAACGTTGGATCTTTCGTCAATGAAGACGCCATATGCTCCGCCAATAACTTTTGGAACTCACCCGAGTTAAACTTGTTCAATTGGCTTGAACTGTCACTCAACATTTTATTGCTGGTCTCATTTTGAAGGTTAGACTTAGGTTTGGTTAGGTCAAGAGTTACGATTGGGCTTGACGAGTTTAGTGGCGCATTACATGGGACCGAGCCATTGTTCAAAACCCGGCTTGAGGCTAATGAGCCGTCTTGTTGGGGTGGAGGTGCATGGTTGTGCTCCCCTTCATATGTTGCCACTAGCATTGATTGATCTTCTAGACTTCTTTGTACCTAAAGTAAATAAATCATAAAAATCAGAATCATCTTTGAAAATTTCATGTGAGGCGTTCGATATTTAATTCAATATTTGGTAACCAACCGGTTGAAAAATATGCTTCATGATTGATGTATTTTATGAATGTCACGTTTTTAAGCCTATATTTTAAAAAACAAAAGACCAATATGGACATATGGTTTGTCGTCATAATATATTCATTTCATACCAAAACTACCTATTTACTAGGTTAATTAACTCGCGTAATTAATAAATAATGACCGGTTTGATAATAAACTTAGGGTCGATGACGTTGCTTTAATTCGTGTTAAAAGAAACGTTGAGATTCATTTAGGATGTCTAGTAAGGAAATGATAGAGTAATTCTGCTGTAAGACCATCTTACACTAAATTCGTGTGAGACATAACCTAACAATCCATTACATAAGAGGTCTTATATTAGCATTAATGTAAAATCGTCTCATAAAGGAATGATAATTGTGCATGCATGCATTGATTTTTGTTCCACTCTATGTAAACAATGGAGGCAAATTAAAATTACCTTCTTTTTAACAGGGCAAGTAGGAGCAAATGAGCATTTGAAGTAAGCTCTAGGGCAAGGGTTATCCCTAGTCACTTTTTGACCATATTTCCTCCATTGGTAACCATCCTTAAGTATCTGCACGCATCAAAAAAAATCATATAAGATCCGATGAAATACGGAATTAAATGTCAACCAACTTAGTTAATAAATTTATTCAGGGTAATCTTCATAACATGAGTTCAGTCTACATTGGTCAAATTAAATTTGCGCTTATGACTCACTCTACTCAAAAGAACAAGGTAATGAACTTACAAGGCTTGAATCGGAAGCTTCGGTTCGGACAGCAACCGTTGAGATCTTGGTTTTAAAGGCCTCATCTTTAGATTTCCCGCAAGAATCTGCTTCATCACTAGAGCTACTTTCGACGTTGTTTCTAGCCGGAATATTATTATTGTTATTGATAGCAACCGTCACATTTTCGACTTTTCTTTTCTTAATCTCGTTACCGACATCATTACTTGCAGTTTTGCTCATCAATTCCGTTAATTGCCTCTTCAATCCGTTGTAATTCTCACATACTACCGTTAGCATTTCTGTTAATTTTTTATTTTCCACGTTTACCCTATTCAATTCTTCCAATAATGCCCCTGTCTGCAAATTCAAATTTTCTAACTATTAGCACCCACAAAAAAAATTGTTTTTTTGGTGTACAAATTTGTATACTTACTAAGGTTTAGTAGTTTTACATAAGACTTACTAAACAACAGAAATATATTCATAACAGCGGATAACGTTAACAGCAAATTAAAAAAGGGTGTTTGGTAATTAACAGATTATTAACAGCATATTAAAAAAATGATATGCTATCAAAATACGTCAAAAATAGTAGATTGTTTGGCCAATTTAGTAGTTAGACCGGAATCTACTAATTTCACAATAAAAGCAATTTTAGCAACAAGCAAAGGGTTGTAGAAACATATATAGTTAGTTATATACCTCATTGTGAATCCAAGTTTTGTTAGAAACTTCATTAGAGCTAGATTGAAGCTCCACCTTAGCTTCTCGGACCGGCGAATCGTCGAAAAGGGAAAGAGTACCATTACCATGACTTTGATCAAACGGAGAAGACGTGCTCAACCAAGACGGATAACCCATTATATTATCTTGTAAAACAACGTTATGCACCAATGTAAACAAGTTATTAGATCTTCTCTACTTGACTTTTTTTTTTTTTTTTTTTTTTTTTTTTTTTTTTTTTTTAGGAAATGAAAATTTCTCAAAGTTTCTAAAAGGAGGTATGTAGAATAATGATGAATGGAGTCAAATATCGTGAACCAGCAAAAGAGATGATATATATAGAGAAGAAACTAGAAAGATAAGATAAGGTGGCTAGTTGTCACGTACATACACTTGCTTCCTTAGGAAAGTCGTAGGAAGCAAGAATTTATTTAGTGCTACATGATTTTATTTGTCATATAATATGTAGATATAATATTGTACTTGATGTCACTGCTGATCCGATTTTATATACTTGTATTGACTTTTCACTTTTATCATACATTGGGCTTGACTTAGACCATCCCCAAGCAGAAGGTCACGCTAACTAGGTCACCAACGTTTTAGCCCTTAATCCCACCTTATTTATCTTGACCCACTTTCACCCTCCCAAGTAGAAGGTCACGACCTGGGTCACCAACCCAATCATTTTTCACTTTCCAATCATTTTCCACATTCTTTACCCCACCAAAAACTCTCGTACTTTTTCAATTATTAATTACTAACAAATGAGACCAAAATTATTAATTACTAACAAATGAGAAGATGACATGTGTCGGGTCACCAACCTCAACTCAAGGTCACCAAGTCTCAACTCAAGGTCACAAATTGACCCTGAGTTATTCAAGGTCACCAAAATCGTCTTCTTAATCCTAGTTTAATGAGTCATTAGCACGACCCAACAAGGTCACGACCCAGTTGGTGACCTTGCTTGGGGATGGTCTTAGAGGCGATCCAGTCAAGTTTGAGTCGAGTTATTTCAAATGGAAAATATACTATACTTTTAAGCATTTTGAATATTGCAAATTTTTGTTTCTGATGGGCCATTTTTTTTAGTGGTACACATCTTTTTTAGCCTGTCATTTTTGGATTGAATAACGTCTAGTTATGAGCACAAATTCTTGGTTAAGGCGGTAATGTCCGTACAAGTTAAGTATAACCCGGGTGGGGTGAGTATGTCTAGCTAGGAACGGGTTACGTATTGTAGATGGGTTTGTTTTACCCTTATGCTTTTTAAATTTTAAAACGGATTTAAGTATTGTAGATGCACTGAGTACGTCTAGAAACTAGTAAAAAAGTTGTCTTATATATACGTACGAAGTATAAAAGTATAAAAATGACTTCTTTTCATCTTTAAACGATTACTGTTTTAGTAAGAGAGTACGCGGGTTACAGATGATACAGCCTCTTCTAGAAATTATGCGAGGTAATAAAAGTTGTCAAGTAATTACTCAAAAATAAATGGTTTCATTAACATTACGTATATATTAGGTGTATAAAATGTGTCAAGTAGTCAAGTAATTACTCAAAAATAAATGGTTTCATTAACATTACGTATATATTACGTGTATAAAATGTGTGCGCGGGGTTATATATCTTTACAAAAATAAGAAAATTAAGAAATTTATTACAGCAACTGTAGAAAGGTCAACTGATAGCTGATAGAGTCAAGGGTCGGCTGAATCGCAGTTAGAAAAGGTTAAACTTGCTTTTTACCTGTGGCTATTATTATGCACACACAAAAAAAAAAAAAAAAAAAGTCAAGGTCAAGCAAACACGTCGCTGACCTGATGAAGAAAAAAGACTCAAGTTTTAATTTTGTACTCCGTATCATTCATGTATCTAGAAGTGATCGTTGACCCGTTTTTAATCTTTCTTCCTCTTTTTTTATTTGTTTTTAGACTTTCTTTTTACAACAAAAATAACTACTAATTAACAATAATTAATAATTTTTAATTATATAAAACCGATTTACACAAGTATTATTGTAAAACCAAGTAATTATTTACCTAAAAATATCCACTAAATTTTTTTTATTGCTAAAAAACATCCACTAAAATAACTTCTATCAATCACTACTTTCCTTAATAAGGGCATTAAGATATTTTGTTATATGGTTGACACTTGACAATGTGATAATTGTAAAACCGTTTTATACGAGACTTACTCATCAACAAATGAGATATATTATAGAACATTGTAGAATTATATAAGATCAAATATATTATAAAACATTGTAGAATTATAATAAGACCTCAATATCTTTATGATGACAACTTATTAGTGGTTGGTGAAAACTATTTACTAAGGGTTATTTAAGTTGAATATTACTCCATAATAAAACGGATTTATACAATAAATATTATTCTAATTGTAATTACAAGTGTGTCGTCTTTGTAGTTTGTAGCTCTGTATAAGATTTTGGGATTTTCTACGTTGTACATCTGTATTTTTTCGAGTTCCACGTGGTACCACTCGGTTTTGAAAAACATCTTTGTTACCCCTAAACTTAGCAAATAATACTCAAAATACCCAAATTTCTAAAAATCAAGTTTTCAAACAGTTAAATTTTGCAAAGAAAATATGTTTACGATTGAGTATTAAATAGTATTTATGTTACCGGTATGACATTATTGTCATAAGATAAAAAAGTGCATAAAATAAAAGTTTAAAAAAGGCAAATTAATACATTTTGGATATTTCTAAAGATTTTCATCAAGTTTTGGGGGTAGCAATGAAGTTTTGGGGTAATAAACGCTACCATATAAAATTCGAAAAAATACGAAGATATCAGCTAGAAAAACCCAAGCGAGTTCCAATTATCTTAGTGATTGACGTACGAGTGATCACATGTTAAACCTCTTAGTTTACCCATGAATTATTTAATACGTAGTCATCATTATTTATGCTTGATTCCACTGATATTAACCACGTTTAACAAGTGTAGATATTGACCTTACAAAATTATATGTAAGTACGATATATATTATCGTGTCTATGTAGACGTAGACAACTTAACTGCGACTCCACGAATCTTATTGGAAAAATATTCGAAAGAGTCATCTAAGACAAATAAAATGATGGGAAGGATTCGGTTAATTTGGAAAATTTTCTAGCTAGTCGGTAGGGTGATTAGATGCATCAATTTTCCACACGCAACCCAAGAAATTGTAAAAGTAATTAAGAAAGTAATAATAAAAATAGTATAGATCCGTAGAAAGTTGTGTTAGAGAAAGTTGTAAATAAAATGTTGACATTTATCATTTTTACATTAATGAATCTAGTATTTATAAAATTTTGTATTAAGATGATTAGATTATTATTCTGAGCCATTTATAACAGTTGAAAATTCATCTTTTGTGTTTTTTTATGGGGGAGTCTTGTATGAAAGTTATGTAAAAGTATTTTAGAATCTTGATATTTCTTAGGAGTTTTAATTTGGAAAAAATATTTAGAAATTGAATATTTTGAATTTGTATGTTGATTTACATATTTTAAGAATCGTACATATTTTATTATGGAGAGATTTACATATTTGATTTAGAGATTTCCTTATTTACAGGAATTTGTTACTAATTTTTTTACATAAATGAACCCAAATTTTACTACACATTAACAATGATACCTATTTTATCATATATTATAACCATTTTAATTAGTATCCAATTTAGTTTACTTACCGATTTTATTTATTGTTGTACAATTTTTAATTTCCATCACTTTTCGTCTGATCTCGTACTACATTATAATGTTAGAGATAAAAACAATTAAATTATCGGTATTTAGTTCTATTAGGAAATAAAGGATAGTTATTAGTAGTAGTTTCGTACTGAGACCCGAAAAAGAAAAAGTTCAATGATTTCATCCATATGATTGTTTGGTTTACTAAAATTATTTTCTCAACTTTGTTTTTAAAAATAATAATATTATATTATTGCAACTGCTAGAGACATACATACTAAAAACGACGTTTAACAAATGATATAAAAGATTAGTGGGAATATTAGTCAGAATAGAAAAGATTTGACCACAATATTAATTTATGACATTAATAATACATAAATAATATTGTGTAAATCATTTTATTATTTGAGCAGTAGAATGATATACATAAAATATTTATTTTTTAACAGAGTGAGCCTCTCAAATCTTGGCTATTAATAGAAATGAAAATATTGTAATATGCAATTGATAGCAAAATGCCAGTGAGCGAGAATAGTTGAGCGGGAAAATGTTAGATGTGTTAATCTTTTAGTATATAAGGGATGAGATAATATTTAAGGTTAAATAATAGTAAATTAAATGGAGCTAAATCTATTATTCTTAACGTCCCAGTGATATGTTTACACTTATTTTATTTGTTCCTCATAAAATAAAGGAAGTGTAAACATATCACTGAGACAGAGGGAGTAGTCAAATCGATTAGACGAATCCTCTAAAATAATAATAATAGTATAGTACTAGTACAATGTAACCGTCTCAATTATATATACCAATTCGGAACCCACTATGTAGAATATTAATATACGATAACAACCTTTAAACCTTCAATAATCTATACCCCTTACTAAAATGTGGGTAAGACATGTTACTATTCATAATGAATAGTGTTTTTTTGCTTGACTTTGCTTGACCTTTGTGTGGGGTTAAACTAACGAGTTGGGCAGGCATGGAATTAAGGGACTGACCCAATAGGTTTTCAACCCAATAGCTTTCTACAGCTAAGTAGACATCCTGCCTTTGCCAGCTACCATTGTCACGTTTCACGTTTTGACTTCTCGTTCGTTTAACCCCCAGTAGCTACCCTTTCTTCTCTCATTCCTCACTTTCCCGTCAACTTTCTCTACTTCCCTTTTCCTCGTATTCTGAGGTTAATTCCGGTGATAACGGTGGGCACTGTTTTCAATCAAATTTAGTCTGATAATAATGACATCGTGATCATGGTGGTATCATCAACATTGTTATGATTAGTCTGCTATCTATAATTGATGAATGGAGAAGCTACTGTCATCAAGGATCTCAACCCAGGCAATCGCTAGGTTACATTTTTTCCATCTATCTTTGTTAATTTAATTTATTTTGGTCTTAAATTGAGGGTTT
>VHZZ01018766.1:24795-35262 GCA_009801015.1 Silene noctiflora | reverse complement strand
GGGCTAAAATAAGAAGAAAAGAGTAAGGAAATACGACTAATTCGGGCACCTATCACATCCTTAAGCACAACGGTATACCCGCTACTCATTAGTTGACCAACACTCAACAAGTTGTGAGCTAAACTAGGCACAAATTGCACATTATGGAGAATTTTAACATCACCTTTCATAGTTTTTATAGCCATTGTACCTTTGCCTTCGGCCTTAACTTGCTTGTCATCTCCCATCYGAACTTCACCCTTTTGCTTTTCATCAAGATCTCTGAATAAGCATCTTGACCCGAACATGTGATTCGAGCACTCACTATCCACAAACCACACACTGTCAGTAACATAAGAACCACTGAAGTGAGCCATGAACAACTTACTTTCTTCTTCAACTTCTTCTGTAAAGTTTGCCTTCTGCTCATCCTTATTCTTAAACCGATAATTTTCCTCCTTATGCCCATACTTCTTGCAGTTATAACATTGAGTTCGACCCATGTTTTGACGCCCTTCAATGTTGCATCCTTTTCCTCTGCCTCGACCGCGACCTCGRCCGCGAAATCCGCCTCTACCATTTCCTCGACCATCTGAACTGGAACCTTATGTGTTTCCTTTCTGAGACGACTCCCCTTTCATCTGAAAAGCTTTCTCTTCTACTTTTTCACTAGACCTATTTAGCCTATCCTCATGAGCCAACAACGAACACATTAATTCATCAAATGTGTAGCTAGATAGGTCTTTCGATTCCTCTATGGCAGCAACTACATGATCAAATTTTGAGGTCAAGGTTCTCAAAACTTTACTTACAATCATACTATTATCAACAATTTCACCATAAGCTCTCATACTGTTAACAATATCAGACACCCTAGACTTAAAACATTGCACTGACTCGTCCTTTTGCATAGCCAACAATTCAAAATTACGACGAAGAGTTTGTAATTTAACTTGAATTACCTTCTTATCACCCATATACTCCTGCTTCAAAGTATTCCATGCCTCCCTCGATGTTTTGGCTGCTGCAATTCGAGAAAAGACGGTATCATCAAGAGCTAATTGAATGTAGAGCAAAGCTTTCGCATCCTTCTTTCGATTATCGCGAAGMTGCRCATCAGRTTCTKCCKCCTRATTGTCTTGRGRTTCTGCATACCCGTTCTCTACTAAGTCCCAAAGCTCTTGTGATTTGAACAAAGTTTGCATTTTTTGACTCCAAAATTGATAATTTTCACCTTTGAAATTGGGTATAAAAGGTTGGGAAGAAGACGAACWTCCATTGGCTGCCATTAGATTGAATTTGGGAACTTTCAATTGATTTTTGCTTTCAAGTGAATATTTTGATCTCACAAAAGGGGATTTTGCTAGGGATTTGTTTTAATTGTTTCTCTCCCTTACTTTACTCTCTTGTTTTGTGTGGACCGAAACCTGGTAASTTTCTTTTGCTCTGATTCCAAATGTAAAATAAAATACAGAGAACAATATATTTTGGGAAAAACTTTTTATTCACACACTTTGTAATTGAGGTACACCCACGAAATTTATAGGACTAAAAATATAACTGACTTCACTAGGAACATGGAATGACACTCAATAMTGACTTCATAAACTCTATAATAAAAGACCCATAATAAACTCCTTATTGTAACTGACAAAAAATCATTAATCACCATTAAAAGTAAAGAATTTGAATCAATTCTCAAACAACTTTAGACTTGTAGGCGAAGCTCATACCGTTATGTCCTAGGTCTTGAAAGGTAATACTAATATAGAACGCTAACTCTTGAACGTGTTTGTCATTTGTTCTTCTCCTTATCTTTGCAAACATTAAATTCGATCCTACATGAATACCGATTACACAAATTTTTATTTGCTACTCAAAACGATAAATGTTTTATATTTAGACTGGTAAAAGGTTTGATTTTACGATTGATTCAAGGGTTTTTCTGTTTAAAATGTTGGTTAGAATGAATTCGTAAATCGCATTACTGGTTAATACATGTCCAATTCCGCACATATTTAGATAATAATATTTACATGTGAGACCCTCCTGTTAACAATATCTATACTGTATGATTAAACTCGTAAACGACAATTTCACATGTAAGACCGTTTTATACCAGACTTATGACGTGATATTTGCTTTTATGAATAAATAATAACAGGCTGAGGAGATAGGAAGACTGTTGAGCTTTGTTCAATAATCAAAATAAGTTTATGATGAATCTCTTATTAAGAAATCCTTCGGAAACAGCTCCATTTGCGTTGCTGCCTCCGTATGACAAAGCCGGATTGCTAAGACAGCCAAGACGAAAAAACAATGCTGAGAGACAAGTGGAAGACTTGGAGAAGAATTCCTGATCGAATTAATCGAACTATGCCGCAATAGATAGAGAGGTATGAATTAAATTGTTACATTGCTCTGAATAGGTAAACAAATAATTGGGACGGGTTGGTACGAATAAGATGTTAGAAATTTTAGTCAGTCTATATCGTATTCTACCTGGCATTGAATTCCACCTTTGTGTACTACACAACTTGACAACAGGATAGGATAGTACTACATGTTTTCAAGCGTCGTAATCAAACACTGGGACTATACTCTCCATCCAACCACCATGTAGAAAAATTCGCGACGTGTAATTTAATATTTGACTCGTTTTTTCGTCACTAGTCTCAAATTTCTTCAGAATAATGAAAATGCACTGTATTTCCTGTAATTTTTATAATCACATTATTAGCAAATTTTTAAGAGATGCGAAAATTATTACTCGACAATTCGACATCAATACATAATTATCTCTTACAGTACTTGATGTGGATATTGGCTTGCAATTGTAGTGTTCAGATTGACTAATCCATAATTTGCAATATTACGTGTGAGTGTCCCACATTGATAATTGATCCCTAGAGTGCTTATTTCTTAATGAACCAATGCTTATATTCTTGCCTATAGGTTTTACTATGAAATCTCCTTTGATTGTGTGTAGCGAAACTCTGATCAATAGACGGTTCATTTCACCGGAAACAGATTATCGACTAGACTAGGAATTGGAAAACAGAAGACCATGACTTGGCTTCATATGAATGTTTGAAAACTTGGTTGATACTGTTAGTCTGTTACTGTATATGGATACAACGTAACAAACGGATTTAGCCCATTTAGTACTGCAAAATACTTTTCAACTTTTCTCACCTATTAAAGAACCAATTTCTGTGTTCTATTCCCAAAATAAGAACAGATTAATATGTAAATAAATTGAGTTTCTATTTGTGATGGGAATAATCTCGTTTCTCTTTGTCATTGTTCTTTTGCAGGTATTCAATCCATTACTATGTGTACACGGCGAAGAACTTGAATCCTTGAGGTTCATACAGTGCAAAAAGCATGAACTAGATGCTTTGTTGAAGTTCAAACAGAGCTTTACCCGTGATCCTATGAAGCGCCTTTCATCATGGGTCGGTAAAGACTGTTGTGAATGGCACGGAGTTACCTGTGACAATGTCACTCACAATGTTGTCAAGTTGACTCTCCGGAGTCAGCTACCATTTGTCTATGACGATGCTGTCTTGGACTGTTATCCATATTATTGTCTCCCTGATCTTAAACTTTCCATGTTATCTTCTGGAGTAAGTTCGGCTTTGCTCGAACTAAAGCTCCTAACTCACTTGGACTTAAGCGGGAATGACTTTTCTGGAAGTCGAATTCCAGAATTTATTGGATCCATGAGACAGTTAAGGTATCTAAATCTCTCTTTCGCTGGCTTTTCCGCCCCCCTCCCTTCTCAACTTGGCAACCTCACAAATCTCTTACACCTTGATCTTCACGATAGACGATGCTACAACCAAAGTCTATATAGTGAAGGTTTAGGATGGGTATCCGGGCTTTTAAAACTACAGTCTCTTGACATGAGCAATCATAACCTGTCTCGAGCACACGACACTTTTAAAGCTCTCATGACACTTCCTTCACTTTCAGCCCTTAGGCTATCTAATTGCTTGTTATATAACTCGCATTTATCCGAGGCAGTAATGTCTAATACTTCAAATACATATTTCCCCACTCTTCAACATCTTGATCTTCCGTTGAATGGTTTCAAAGGTCCACTTCCACCTATTTTGAAAAATATGGTTTCTCTTCGATCCCTAACTCTCGGTCACAATAATTTTAATGGGTCGGTTATGCTCTGGCTTAAAGCAATGAGGCGTCTCGAAGTACTTGATTTGAGTTACAATGGCTTTAGTTCTGTGGAGGGTGGGATTATGCCAAGTATGGGATATCGTTGCAATTTTAAACTCTTGAATTTGTCACACAATAGTATTTCCCAAGGAGATATCCTAGAGTTTTTTTCGAGTTTATCAGGGTGTGGTGCTTTTGATCAGTTGGAATACCTTAGTCTACACAATAATACGATGAACGGTAGTTTGCCGTCTTTGTTGGGACAATTCACAAACTTGTATTACCTTAATCTTGCAGGCAATAAGCTTAAAGGTCCAATACCTACATGTTTTGTGAAATTGTCCGCTTTAAAATATTTGGATTTGTCATACAATAAGTTGAGCGGATTGATTCCAGATTTTATAGGAAATTTAACCCAGATAGAGCATCTAGACATCTCAACGAACTCCCTTCACGGTAGTGTCTTGGGCATTGGAAACCTCTCGAAATTGTCCTATCTGGATATGAATTTCAATAATATTGATCTCAATCTCGACCCGAGTTTCAACTGGCAACCTTCCTTTCAACTTACAGTTTTTAATGTTCATTCTTGTGTGATAAACACGGTGTTTCCTCACTGGTTAGGGAATCAAACTCAGATCCAATTCTTGGATCTTTCCTATACTGGCATCTCAGGAGAATTGCCCGCATGGCTATGGAACTCATGCGAACTTGAAGAATTACGTCTTGCTGGCAATCGACTTACAGGTTCATTGTCAAACTTCTCTTAAAACTATATTACTGTACATTAAATGTCGAACCGTAAGTACAGATTTGTTTTCTCACAGTAACTTTTTTTTCTCACTCTTTTTCTCACAGTAACTTCTTGTTTTATAGGTTCCTTGCCGCAAAATGGTAATTACTTGCGGTGGCTGGACCTTCACAGTAACTTGCTATCTGGGACAATACCTAAATGGTTGGGACAACATGCTCAAGTGATAGATTTGTCTTCCAATCAGTTATCAGGGACGATTTTTGATGCTAATAATGCTTCATCGCTTTTAAATATTGGAAACAAGTTAAAGGTGCTTGAACTCAGTGACAACATGTTGTCCGGAGAGATACAATTTGGAAAGGTACCTCCGGATACTGAATTGGAAATCCTCAACCTACGAGGAAATTATTTTAGTGGACCCATTCCAACACATATATGCGATTTTGGGTCGCTTTTGGTGTTGGATCTCGCTTATAATCGTTTGATAGGACACATTCCTCGCTGTTTAGGCTCCATTCGGTTTGACGATCCAACTGCATTTATCATTATGGATACGAGTTTACAAATTGAAGAAATTGTCAAGGGGACACTTGAAGTGCCTAATGGGAGAAATGGGGGTCGGTCAATCATAGACCTCTCGAGCAATCGTTTAGTCGGCACAATTCCTGAAGAGCTCACAAATATATCCGCACTGTTTGCATTGAACTTGTCGAATAATCATCTAACCGGACACATTCCAGGAAATATAGGCAACCTCAAGACGGTCGAATCTTTGGACTTGTCGAATAACTATCTTTCAGGGACGATACCGCAAAGCTTGTCTTCACTATCATATCTGAGCATGTTGAATTTGTCCAACAATCACCTACATGGCCTAATTCCAACAGGTAATCAACTCCAAACTCTTGACGACCCATCTATCTATTCAAACAATTCTGGTTTATGCGGGTTTCCGTTTCTAAACAATTGCACAAGTTTGCCAAATGTTAATCCTACCGCCACAAAAGACGATGTAGCAAAAGAAAATAAATATGATGAGATGTGGTTCATCCTAGCGATAATGTCTGGTGTTGCTACCGGATTTTGGGGCGTTGTCGGAACTTTGGTGATAAAGAAAAGTTGGAGACAAGCTTATTTTCGGTATGTAGAGGATCTTGCTGATAAAATCTACGTGCCAGTGAAAGTGAGGGTGAACATGTTCAAGAGGAGGTTTAGTGAGAAATCCTAAAAATAGTTGGCGTAAATACCGATACTCGAGATATCTGATGCATCTAAGATCTTTGTTATTGAATAATGATTTGTATATATTGCTTCTCTTTATGTGCATTGTGTGATTTGAACTCTATGTATCGCGTACCAAATGGACTTAATGCCATTGTAATATGCATTTTAGTATTGTTTCCAATTTCAGATGAAAAAAAAAGCAACAGAGAGATTGTTTCTGGAATTGAAGGACCTGTGTCAATTGATTGTTTAAGCCGAAAATTCATACTCTAGTTTGTTAGTAACTTAATCAACCACTTCAATTTCAATTTAAGCAAATGATGAGGACAGTTTTGTATAATTGTATGTCATTATTCAATGGATTCGGTTAAAGACCGGATACAAGTTGGTAGTCTTGCCTGGTGAGTTTGTAAAGGGCCCTTCCTAGTGGAGCCAATAAATCTCCCAACACTGGGTTTAAAAAGTTGATCCAACATGCTGTTGGTGTAGGAAAACACTGGAAATCGCGCGATGTACATGTTTTAATCCACTGCTCACCAGTGCAGTTATACGGAGCCTGTGGGAGAGTGCGGTGCTCTTGCTAGAATGTCAAATTACCCAGTCGCAAAAACGGCCTTGTACTAAAATTGAATTACCGTTACAATGTTCTGATATTGATATCACTCAGACTTGTCCAATGTACTACCCTGAAAACACAGAACTAGCTAGATCCTGATGCTCCACCGCGGCCTACATATCCTGACTACTTTCGATGGATATGTGAATATTTACATCCCTGGAGAGAAACCGGTATAACACGTGATAAAAAGACTGCTAATTTTAGATTACTGATATTGAATGGAAAAGCTTATGTGGAGAAATACCAAAAGCCGTATCAAACCAGGGATGACTTGCAAGATCGCTTCAGAATGTTAGAAAAAGCTTTGTATTTGCTAGAAATACTATAACAACCTGTTTCCTCCCTCCATGGCTCCATCCTAAAATAACTTCTCGTTTGACTTTTTACGGTCTTGATGACACCGCTTTAACTCAAATTTACTAGAAATACTATTAACACCCTGTTACCGCTAGCAAATGTTCTCGAGACTAGGAGAGTATAACTAATCCTCAACATCGAATTTTACAACACTCGAAACTGATGCATAACTTTCGCTTACAACAAACTTGTAAAATTATGTTATGGAAGTTACGTTGCAAAATGTTTTAAATAACAGAACTGATCACTCTAAATTAATCACGGGCTACTCTTTTTATTATCAATTGGTTTTACGATGTAGTAAATTCATTTGAATTATGAAGTGAAAGTCTCTTTTCTTCTCGTCGGTCTTCTGGGCATGGCCTAAACCTTTTTTAATGAGCTACTGTTTTATTTTTTATTATCAAAGAGGAGACCTTGACTAAGGCCCCATATGATTGTCAATGCAGATTTGATTCAGAATCTTGCAGCGTAAAATCGGGAGTATAAATTTTTGTTTAAGTAAGACAGAAGACTTTCAACTTTTCTTACAGTTTAAAGCAACATGCTCTTTCCCAAAACCAGATGAACTATCAGTGAACTCTTCTAATATTTTCTCTTTTCTCAACTTTTCTCTTCCTATGATGGGAAGATCCTGCATTCTCTTTGTCATTGTTATTTTGCAGATGCTCCATGCATCAGACATATGTGTACACGGCAAAGAACCCGAATCTTTAGGCTTCATAATGTGCAAAAAGCATGAACTAGAAGCCTTGATAAAGTTCAAACAAAGTTTCTCCGAAGATCCTATGAACCGCCTTTCGTCATGGATTGGTGAAGATTGTTGTCAGTGGAACGGAGTTACCTGCAACAATGTCACTCACAATGTCGTCAAGTTGAATCTCCGAAGTCAGCTACCACGTTACTATAAAGATGTCATGAACGGTGGTGTTTGTCTGCCCGATCCTCAAGTTTCCATGGTATCTCCTGGAGTAAGTTCGGCTTTGCACGAACTTAAGCTTCTAACTCACTTGGACTTAAGTAGGAATAACTTTTATGGAAGTCGGATTCCAGAATTCATAGGATCCTTGAGGCATTTAAGGTATCTAAATCTCTCTTCAACCGGCTTTTCTGGCCCCATTCTCCCACAGCTTGGCAACCTCACAAATCTGGCACACCTTGATCTTCACGTTATATATCAATGCAGTGACCAAAGTTTTTTATATGGTAAAGATTTAGGATGGGTATCTGGTCTTTTAAAATTGCAGTCTCTTCACATTAGCAACCAAAACCATCCCGAGCACACGAGACTTTTAAAGTTCTCATGGCACTCCCTTCTCTTTCAGCACTTAACCTATCTAATTACGCTTTACATAATTTACATTTATCTGAGGCTTTATAGGGAATACTTCTAATACATATTCCCCACTCTTGAACATCTTGATCTTCGGTCGAATGGCTTTGAAGGTCCTTTTCCATCTGTTCTTAAAAATATGGTCTCCCTTCGATCCCTCTCTCTCCTAGGCAATAATTTTAATGGGTCAATTCCGCTTTGGCTTAGAGACATGAGGCGCCTCAAAGTTCTTAATTTGAGTTACAGTGTCTTTAATTATGTGGAAAGTGGGTTTATGGGGATTATGGGAAATCGTTGCAATTTCAAACACTTGGATTTGTCCAACAATATTATTTCTCAAGAAGATATCCTAGACTCTATTATGAGTTTATCGGGGTGTGGTGCTTTTGACCTGCAATGCCTTGATCTATCATATAATATGATGAACGGTAGTTTGCCGTCTTCGTTGGGACAACTTACAAACTTGAATTACCTTGATCTTTCATACAATCGGTTGAAAGGTGGACTTCCCGCGTCTCTTGTAAAATTGTCAGCTTTGACGTATTTGGATTTGTCATGGAATAAGCTGGCTGGATTGATTCCAGATTTTGTAGGGCATCTTACCCAGATAGAGATCCTAGACATCTCGTTGAACTCCCTCCAAGGTACCGTCTTTGGTATTGGTAACCTCTCAAAATTGTCCTATTTAGATCTGAGTTTCAACCATCTTAATCTCAACCTTGAYTCGAGTTTCAATTGGCGACCTCCCTTTCAACTTCGATTTTTTAATGTTCATTCGTGTGTGATAAACACGGTGTTTCCTCAATGGTTAAGAAATCAAACTCAGATAGCATACTTAGACCTTTCCGATACTGGCATCTCAGGAGAATTGCCCAGATGGTTGTGGAACTCAAGTTCTCTTCAACAGTTACATCTTTCTGACAATCGACTTACAGGTTCAATTTCTTTTATTGAGGTGCCGTGCGCGAAACTAATTTTGGACCTTTTCATTAAAACAGGAAGAAGTCCATTTCATGCATTAAACATCAAAAATAACACCAAATATCATTTAGAATATATCTTTTTTGTTGCATTTTTTGAAATAAAATAAATTATATCTACAACATTTAATATTGCTAATCATACAACTTATCTTTTTAAGTCATACTCATTTTAAACATATTTCTCACAATAGCTTATTTTATAGGATTCTTGCCCCAACATAGAGTCTGTGAGGGGCCTGATAGCTGTAATTTGCGGTGGCTGGACCTTCACAACAACTTGCTAACCGGGACAATACCTAAATGGGTGGGCCATTTAGAATATGCTCAAGTGATAGATTTGTCTTCCAATCTGCTAACAGGGCCAACCTTTGATGGAAATAATACTTCGTCACTTTTAAGTAATGAAAACACCTTACTCGTGCTTGACCTCGGTGACAACATGATATCTGGAGAGATCAAATTTGTAAAGGTATACCCGGGTGCTCCGTTGGAAATCCTCAATCTACGAGGAAATCATTTTAATGGGCCCATTCCCTCACAGCTCTGCGATTTTTGGTCGCTTTTGGTATTGGAACTCGCACATAATCGCTTGATTGGACACATTCCTCGTTGTTTAGGATCCATTCCATTTAACAATAGTCGTCCTATGGTGTATATTAGTGATACCAGTCTACAAATTGAAGAAATTGTCAAGGGAATAGTTGAAGTGTCCACCATAACGAATAATGCTCCATCCATAATCGACCTCTCGAGCAATCATTTAGTCGGCACCATACCCGAGGAGCTTACAAACATATATGCATTGTTTGCATTGAATTTATCATATAATCATCTAACGGGACACATTCCTGTAAAGATAGGCAACTTGAAAGAGCTTGAATCTTTAGACCTATCGAATAACCATCTTTCAGGAACTATACCACAAAGTTTGTCTTCCATATCATGGCTAAGTGTGACGATCCGTGCACATCGAACCCTTAGATTTCCTTATGCTTATGTAATTTCTTTTCTTGTCTATTTGTAGTAAGTATTTTCCATA
>VHZZ01018759.1:13250-25401 GCA_009801015.1 Silene noctiflora | reverse complement strand
AATTAAGACCTGAATCTTCTCGCTGTTTGGAACAGCGAGAGGTTTAGAAATTAAAAAAAAAACTACTCGCTATTTGGAATAGCGTGAAGTTAAGAAATCTGGCAAAAAAAATAAAAGTGATGACGTGGACCCATTTGGTGTAAATAGTGTCAAACGAACCCCATTTTTGTAAATAGTTTGCTTGACAGCGCCATTTAAACAAAAACTTCATGATTCCACAAGATGTGCACCTACATAAGCAATTTCAGTCTACAATGCACATGGTTTTAAATATCGGCCGAAACGTATCGTATCGCCCGAGATGTATCGGTATCGGAGGCCGGCGATACGAGATATCCCGAGATGTATTGGGTAAATTGAAAATAAGAAAGTATCGGACGAGATGACCGATTTATAACGTGTATCGGCCAACTCGGCCCGATACAGCCNAATTGAAAATAAGAAAGTATCGGACGAGATGACCGATTTATAACGTGTATCGGCCAACTCGGCCCGATACAGCCAGCGATGAATCCGATATGAACGAGTTATAACTTGTACCGGCCAAGTTTTTTAATGAAAAACTCTTAAAAACTGTATAACATTGGCCAAATTAATTATCCTAAGTAGAATTAATCTTAACTTTATATGAAATAGTCAATAGATGATGAAATATCTACAAAAGCTTGTAAAATAAATATCACCGAGATAACAGCGATTCAGAGCGCGACGGCCGAGTCGGAGACGATTCCGCGATTCCATTACCGCGACCGATACCGCTATTTAAAACCCTGACAATGCATCTCATTCTGCCTCTGCGTCTATCCTCAAAGTCAATACTATGTGCTGTAAGACCTTCACTTCCTATTATTGAAATGATTACACATCTGTACATGCAAATTTGTAAGAGAGGTAATTGTTAGCGTATAAAATCGATCTTAGGACTCAACTATTGGCTTAAGCTTTTGGCGGAGATAGTTTCTTGACGTGATATCAGACGCATGTGACTAAAAGGTCACGGGTTCAAATCTCACCGTGTGTACGGGGGCACATTCGAGTATAAGGTTGATCTTAGGAATCCAAGCTTAAACTTAACATTTGATGGATCTCATGTTTCGTTTAAATTTGTTTGTGTGGGTTTTGTTCTAAAAGTGAACTATTCTAATTTTCCAGGATGACTCATTTGAGTCACTTCTAATATTACAAATTTTAAATATATTGGGTTATTGATTGTATAAGCCGCTTTATAGCACAACTCTTCAAAATAAACTAATTTTAGCTCTTGAATGTTCAATTCTCTGATAATTCTAAAGTAACTTCCAAGGAAAATACCGAATTGGAACATCCCAAATTGGCGGGTTGGTGGTGAGCTTGTCCATGTGACCATGGTTATGCATTCATAGATTTTTGTTTATACTCCATACGTTCGGAATGACTGGTACTCACCTCCCCGCACAGTACCATATCAATAGACAACTAGGTTAAATAAATTCAATGCAATTGTCTGACATGGGCAAACTCAGACTTGATATCCCAAAAATAAGGAATTTTCATTTACCAATTCAAATCAGGAAAATCCAATATCAAATACAAATCCTCGACACCCATATAAATTATGCAACAATGGGTTTTACATGTAAAGCCCTTCCGGAACGCCTTCTTTCTTCTTGTACATAACCTTTTCCTTGGCCTTCTTGAAATCGGGATGTGTTACCTGAAAAACAAGCTCAAATCAGCGATCCTTGGATTCACAGATCCATCTAAAGTTGGTCTCCTAGTAAAACTATTTCATCTAAAAATGTTCACAAGAGTGCAGAAATTTGATGGTTTAAAGTTGGAGAGCTCATTTGCATCCTAAACCTCAAAAAAACCAAGTCTTTACATGATTGATGGCATCAGTCCACACGCGACTAGAAATAAACATCCCCTCAATGAGTAAAACCCAGAATCACGAGCATCTAGCTGAAATGGCATTATTCATTTATAGAAACAAGGGGAAAGGGCCTAGAAGTAAATGAAAGGAGGAAATTAGTAAGGGCCGTTTAGAATTACATCCAATTAGAAGGAGTTCTGGCTTTCGACTTTTTGTTACTAGTCAAATGATAATTCAAGAAAAAACCCTAAATAAGTAGAAAAAGACAATAATGGGAGATATGAAGTGATATAAAATAGTAGCCTAATAAAGGAATGGTGTAAAATATAAGTCAGCCAGCTTATGATCTAGGGGATGAATCAAATAGCCATATGGTATCAGGATTATCATGAGTGGAATTAAAGACTGGTAATGAGCATGATGGCATTTGATATCACTAACCCCTTGTTTGGATCGATTGTCTAGATGGAGGGGGTTAAAGGAAAGAGAGGGAGAGACAATTTCCTTTCGTGTGACAAAGAAATATGCAGAAGACGCTCATTCCCTTAGTAATGGGCAAAAACTAATTACCTTCATACGACGCTCTCTTAAAGCAAGCAATCCGGCCTCTGTGCAGATAGCCTTAATGTCGGCTCCGGAGAACTCATCCTTTGTCATAACAAATTCTTCCAAGTTGACATCCTCCGACAATGTCATCTTTGATGTATGAATCTGTAATATAGCGGAAACATACATTAGTACATACCAGATGACAAAAGGCCACTTAATATGATTTTATTGGTGCAAATTAGTAGTAATATATACCTGGAAAATGTGTCTCCTAGTCTTAATGTCAGGGAGAGGGAACTCTATCTTTCTATCTATACGCCCAGGACGAAGCAAAGCTGGGTCAAGACTTTCAATTTTGTTAGTTGCAAGTATCACCTTCACATCTCCTCTTGAGTCAAAACCATCTAACTGGTTCAGTAACTCTAACATAGTCCTCTGAATCTCGCGCTCACCACCTGAGTGAGCATCATACCTACAGAAAATAAACAAATGTTAAAGAAGCAGGAGCAGGTTAGCGAAGCATACACTAATGGTTCACTAAAACAACTTTACTTCATTATGAGCATGGTATTAAATCTCGTTTAAAATTTTATCCTCGAATTACTCATCATGGCCTGAACTCAGTCAAATTTGGTGTTACAGTTGAAATTTAATACCATGATTATGAGTAATTTGAAAAAGCTTTTGTGTGTGTTATCTCAAGATGGGGATAGTAAGATGCCGTGCCTCTGTCCCTGGGTAATGTGAATTTCTCATTTTTGGTTTCCTTTAAATGAAAATATCAAAATCGGAAAAATTAAACAGTAAGGCGTACCTCTTTGTCCCCACAGCATCAATCTCATCAATGAAGACAATTGATGGGGAGAGTTCATCAGCAACTCGGAAGAGTTCTCTCACTAACTTGGGTCCATCACCCAAGTATTTCTGAATTAATTCACTTCCAACAACACGCAAAAAAGTTGCTGAAGTTGAATTTGCAACTGCCTGTAACAAAAAAGTCACATTCCATACACACACAAGAAATATAGCGATCAAAGTATAAATTATTAGGCCTTGTTTGGATTGAAGGATCTGGAGGGAAAGGGAGGAGAGAGGAAAGAGGAATACAAAATCATTTGTTTGGTAGAATATCTAGGGAGAAAAGGAAAATGGAGGTGAGGGAAATCCATTTTCCTCTTCCAAGGCAAATTAAGATATCTCCAATGTAGGAAGGATTTCGAGGGAAGTTGTATCCAAACGCACCTACTCTATAACCCCTCCCTATCCCTTCCCTCCCTTTCCTTTCCTCTTATCCCCGTCAATGATGCCTGTAAATTGCGGGCTTGGAAAAACCATATCACATACAAGTAAAATCATACAAACAAACAGGAAATGCAGAACCTAGATTCAAAACCCGTCACCAACTATACTGCCCTATGGATCCATTAACAGAAAAAAAAATCATGCACGCAAACAAGAAATGCAAAACATTAGCTGACTCACCTTGGCCAGCAAAGTTTTCCCTGTTCCAGGTTCTCCATACAATATGACCCCTTTAGGAGGTTTAATTCCAATGTCTTCATAAAGTTCAGGATGAGTAAGAGGAAGTTCCACCGCTTCTTTTATTTCTTGTATTTGGGCATCTAGCCCACCAATGTCAGCATATGATTCCAGTGGCGCTTTCTCAACTTTCATCACTGAGACCATTGGGTCAACTTCATCTTGGAGAATTCCAACCACAGAAAGGACCTATGAATAATCATAAAATGTGTCATTAAAACCCATAATCGCATCCTACAATGACCAATTGGGGCGGAAACCCACTAACAAGATTTACTAAAAATATGGTGTTGTAAGCAAAACCTGCAAACCTGATATATAACACTAACATGAATATGTAGGTGCAATGACTTTCAGACAAGCTTCAATTTTATGGGTAATGTTTTAACACTTTCACCCAAATATTTTACAACTGTATTGGCAAAATTTGAACCGAGTAAACGGTTTGCGATAATATTTTCGGAAGAAAAAAGAAGACAAAACTTACCTCACAACTAAAATGGAATATTACTGTATCTCACTAACATAAAACACTATGAGGTGGAATTACCCACCAATAACAATTAACTATGTAATACCTTAGCTATAATACACAGTCTAAAAAAAACAAATTACCCCCCTTAACTCACCATTGGCGGGTACCATTAAAGCATCGGGTCGTAACATTAGGGTCTTTGATCACTTGGTCAACTGATCGACTAATTATATCATGTACTACTCAGTATTTATTTGACATTTGTGGTTCCCGAACTTTTGTAATTTTTAAGGATTAAGAATGTTATCGCATTTTTTCCTAATGATTGGACAAACTATATTTTTTGTTTGTGTAGGGTGAAAGATGATAAAAACTACATATAATTTATGATGTGAATACGATATGAATAAACCTTGTACACAAAAACCTGTCTACTGTATGGATCCGTATACCAATTTTAGTGAATTATAAAACCTCATATCTGGTACAAACTGCATATCCGACACAGTTTACAGTTTTTCACACCCCTCTAATTGTGACATGCTACTTTGGTCTATCAATACTTTACATTTAAATATAAATCTAAACAAATGAGCTAAAAGACCAACGTTCCAACTTCCAATCATCGTTAAAAGAAAAATAAATAAATAAATCTATTTTACAAAGATGAAAAACTTGAAGAGATTCATCTGCTTTCCTTGGGGAATTGGGAACAACGTTCCAACTTCCAATCATCGTTAAAGAAAAATAAATAAATAAATCTATTTTACAAAGATGAAAAACTTGAAGAGATTCATCTGCTTTCCTTGGGGAATTGGGAACCTAATAATGAGTTAAAAGCCTTAATGATTGGAGATCAAAAGACATATGCCGACTTGTAAAGCCTGAACATACAGATCTACAGCGTTCTAATACTGTCCTTACTCCTTAACCATAACCTCAATTTGGTTTCGTAAACAGGGAAGCTTCTACTGACCTTGTCATAGGACTCTAAGCATTCTACAGCAAGTAAAGCCAAGAACAGTGTGACCCAATCTTCTTCTTCTTCTTCTTCTTATTATTATTATTATTATTATTGCTACACTACGATACTCTATAGATCATAAAAGTCCTGCTCGTATTAATTTGCCTCTTCAAAGTTCAGATATCAGATTCAATAGTTACCGGCTTTTTAAGACACCAGCAGAAAAATGTTCTATAAGAAAACAGGTCTAGCACTTCTACAATCAACTAAACCACACAAATCTACGCTACATCAGCTGACTAATTCTTTCTTATCAACCAAAGAGCTCCCACCAAAACCTGAAGTTTAACAGATCAAATCAATGAATGTCAGCCCCACAAGTAAAGCCCTCAACATGAGTGATCCGTATATACCCCTGTATAATCCCAACACCATATTAAGCATCAATGAGAATTGGGCAACCTTACTTGAAACCTTTCCGTTTCTAACATCGGCAGCCTCTCTTACAAACCAATATACTAGTATCACTCTAGCATCACTACAACAAAGTGAAGAATCTAAAAAGACACAAACTTGATGACACGAGACTATAAAGCACACTTAAGTTGCATCCAAAAATACCATTGAACATCCCAAAACCAAGTCTAAGATCTCATACAATTTCTTAATTACCCCAAAATCGTAACTTTAAACCTAATGACACCACAAATTCAGAACTTCAATCCTATTCTACAGCCTGAAGTTTTCCCAGAAAATTACCTATGCATCAAAATTAAGCATCACACTCAAAGATAAACTTGATGAACTAAACCAGAATATCCATCCCTCAGCTCAAACAACTATACAAGTTCAAAACTTTACATCTAAAAACACTACATTATCAAAATTAAATCCAGCAACACCTTCTTAAGCATCAAAATCAGTTATCTAATTATAACTCCACTAAATCTTAACCTAAAACCAACAAATTGAAGTCTAACACATGCCAAAACACAACAAGATCGTAACTTTACATACAAAATCAAACCAAAACAACCCCGCATAAATTACCACCAAAACAAACCTTATTATGCATCAAAATCAATAATGTAGATACAATTCCACTTAATCATAACCCTAAAACCAACGAATTGATCTCTTGCACAAGATCACAACTACAAACCAAGAGACAAACTAAACAAAATCCAGAAAAATTAATTGTAAAACAAACCTTATTATGCATCAAAAATTAACAATGTAGATATAATTCCACTAAATCATAACCTAAACCCAACAAATTAAACCCCACCATATACCAAAACACCACAAGATCAAAACTTTAAATCAAAAATCGAAACGAAACCCAGAAAAACAAACCTTATTATGCATAAGAATAGAACAGCCAGGTTCCAACTGATCCTTATCAACAACAGACAAAATCCCAACATAATATTCAGGACCAACAGAAGAAGAAACAATCGCATGATTCTCATCAATCAATTCTTCCAAATTCCCAACACTCATAGGAGACCCACGAAGATCATCAACCTTAGAACGATCTTCCTCAGCTTTATCTTCTTGTGGTTTAAGCCTCTCTTGATTAGAGACAAACTCTTCCTCCATTAAAAGGTAGTCTTTGATGCGCTCAAGTTTAAGGAGGCGGAGTTTGCACTTGGTGTGTGGGGTTACGACTGGTAGCCGATTGGTTGCGGTATCGGCTCCGCCACGGGTTTTGCGTTTTCGGCCGACGCGAGAAGGGGGCTGTGGTGGTTCGAATTTCTTGTCTTTTTTAGCGGGGTTGTTGTTGTTGGTGTCGTTTGGTGGGCGGTTTAACCCTGATTGACCTTGTCCCATTGTGGTGGTTGTTTGTTGTTGGTGGTGGTGGTGGTGGTGGTGTTTTAATGGTGAAGAGAAGTGGTGAGATTGAGGAGTTATTTATATAAGAGAAGAGAAGGGAGATTGTGAGATTGGATTTGGAGTTTGATTTCTTGATTTCTTGATTTCTTTTCTAGCAAGTCAAGTCTGCTGTTTTGGTATTCTAATGAGGTCTGAGGATAGACATCTATTAGTTTTAAGGACGGCAACGTTTTTTTATTTTTTTATTTGTTTTTTAGGAAAGGAAATTAGATCAATCGAAATTGACCCATGACATTCTCGCGGATGAAAGCGGTAATGAAAGTAAAAAACTTTCCACATTACCCAAAGAACATATATATCAAGGGACACAAAGGGGGCAAAAAAACGACTCCCAAAAAAGTATGGCAGAACTTTGAAATCCCAAAAAAGAAAAACCAAATCAAGGAGAGAAAAAAGCTAAAAAATGCAAAAAAGGAGCCGGACAAAGGAAACCAAAACTCCATCCTCAATAAACTACAACTAAAAAAACTCACAACCTGTCCATAATCAACAATATAAGGGAGGTTAAAAGATTCAGACCTCAATTTCAAAGTCCAAACAAACATTGAAAACGGAGAAAATAGGCAAAAAAAAAACAAATATTGTCAACACAATTCTAATAGAGTTTTGCTAAAATCAAATCATGAGATATAATCTTATAAAGTGTTTTTGTTTAAATTATTTTCTATTTCAAACCTTCGAACTAAAGATATATAACTGCAAGCAGCTCTCCGATGCTAAAATGGAGAGTACAAACAATCAAATCTTATAGAAGGTAAAGAATAGAGAAAGAAAAATGACCGGATAAACTCAACTTTTCAAGATAAAAGAGGAAGATATTTGCTGGAGAAGAAAGAAAAATAGGAGTAGACTCATCTTTTTTTTCCTGGAAATACTGAGATTTTAGATGACTTTTTCTCTTTCTAAAGTTGTAGATAAAAGGAGGAGCTTTCATTACTTGTTTAATTTAGGGATGGCAACGAACGGGTTGGGCAGAGTCAGATCTCCTGAAAATTACACTTTGGACTCGTATTTGTTGGGTATTTCTCTCTTTAATTGAGGGAATTAACACATCAAGTAAATGAAAGATGTTTCACATAAGATGAAACTCATCTAGCTATTGAATGAGTTTGTGAGATGCGTTAATAATACAAATGCGTAAAACTCCTTATTGACTAAATATATGAAAAACATTCATTTGAGCTTTAAAGGAGGCAATGTAACTCTCTCCATGATCACCTATAAATATGGGAGATTTGATAGTTCATTTCATCAATCACAATTACAAAAACATATATATTATTAATCCACAATAATTAGTATTATTATTGTGAGAGTTATCCTCATTTGAGAGAGAAAGAAAGTCATTATTAATAGTGAGAAAAATCCATCCTTTTGGGTGACGACTTGTAATCCTACTACAATATTTTATAGTGGAAGAATTTGGACTACTCGTCCCGCGGTTGTTTACCTCATTGGTTTTTTCCGCGTAAACAAAAATTCTATTATGTCTTTGTCTATTTATTAAATTCATTATTTTATTTATTTTCCTCGTAGGTAGACAAAGAGGGAAATACAAATTTTTTCCAACAGTGGTATCAGAGCCACGTTAGTGGGCTCATCAAATTCTTGTGTTATTATGGAGACTACCGTCGCTCATTATGATGGTGATACGTTTAAACTCATGACTGATAATTATTCCTATTGGAAACCAATGATGGAGGATCATATATATTGTAGAGATTTGTATGAGCCTATCATTAGTGAACAGAAGCCGGAAGGAAAATCAGACAAAGATTGGGATCTCCTTAATAGGCAAGTTGTCGCTATGATACGTAAATATATCGACCGAAGTTTGTTAGAGCATGTGGCTATATTCACTAATGCCCATGAATTATGGACAAAACTTGAATCTATGATTCAAAATAAAACTCCTAGAAATAAAGCTCTTCTCGTAAGACGATTGGTGAAGTTAGATTATAAAGATGGTCAAGGCATGATTGAACACTTGAACAATTTCAAGGGTCTTGTAAACCAGTTAACCAAGGTGGATATGAAGATTTATGATAAGCTACAAGCACTATTGCTTTTAAGCTCCCTTCCCGAGAGTTGGGACACTTTAGTTATTACACTCTGTAACCCATCTCTTGAAGGCAAGCTCACCATGGATGTTGTTGCTGATAGTCTTCTAAATGAAGAAGCAAGGAGAAAGGAGCGTGGAATTTCAACACAATCTGACGTTAATGTTGTTGAAAATAAAGGCAGAAGTGAAAATTGTGATTGTTCTAGAAACAAGGGGCGTGACAAGTCAAGAGGACGATCCAAATCTCGTTCTAGAGCTAGCGTCACTTGTTATTATTGTGGTAAACCGAGTTATAGAAAACCCGAATGACGAAATATGAAGAGAGATCAGAAAAATGGTACAGTCAAACCAGATCAAATTGACCCAAAGAAGAAAGAAGAGCCAAGCACCAGCGTTGTCGCTATTGAGGAAGAAACCAATATATTTATAATCAGAGAAGACAATTATCTCAATTTAGCTTCTGATGAAAGTTTATGGATTGTCGATTCAGGGGCATCGTTTCACATCACCCCACATGAATGGTTATTTTCATCCTACAATAAAAGTGATTTTGGTACGGTGAAAATGGGAAATCAAGTCATAAGCAAAATTGTTGGCTGACCAGTACCAGTTGTAAGCTTATATTGAGGGATGTGAGACATGTACCCGATATGCGGCTTAATTTAATGTCCGCTGGTAGACTTGACGACGCTGGGTATATGAATTATTTTGGTGTTGGAAAGTGGAAACTCACCAATGGTAACATGGTTATCGCTCGTGGCAAGAAAGAAGGTACCTTATATTTCACCCATGGGAGCCTAATCAAGGGGGAGGCAAATATTGCTCATGATAATTCTTCCTTGGAGCTATGGCATAAAAGGTTAGGGCATATGAGTGAGAAAGGGTTACAAATTCTCTCAGAAAAAGACCTACTACCAAAGGTGAAAGGTAAATCTCTTGATCTCGGCACACACTGTTTAGCATGAAAGCAACATAGAGTCTCACTTAAAAGATCCAGTTTGTGAACCCTCGATCGATAGTATAAATTAAACTTAAGTAAAAACAGCGCAAAACATGAGATTTTTAAAAAAAAATTAAAACATAAATAAAGTTCAAGTCGAAAGCGGGTTCAAGATACGATAAACATGCAGAAATATAAATAAGTTATACAACAGAGTCCGGGGAAAAGATATCCCACGAATAAAATGTAATAAGCAAGTACGGCGGGTAAGTTTAACGGCTAATGACTAATACTAGGTCCAAGGTGTCATGTTCGCTAGCCCACACGTTTTCACCCAAAATCTGCATCACAAACCTGTCATTCATGAAACATGAATGCCAGGGTCAGTGGGGGAGTAACTCAGGGTTCTCCCAGCCACAATACATCAAATCGCACATAAACAAACACGTTAAACATGTAAGCATACATGATAATAACGATCAACATGAGCATTTGATAAGATAGATAAACTAAAGCATGTGATAAGCTTGCAGAAACAATGAAGATCAAAGGCATACGAATCATTSATAAATGTTAGTCCGACTAAAACATCACGTATAGAATCATTACGACAAACCAACATAGATATTATAGAACACGAATATCAGGAAACAAACATATAGTACATGTGAGTGAAACCGTAGCCATTATTTTGGAAATCTTTTAGCAAACAAGCACGGGACGTGGCTACTAACGTCACATGCGTACTTATGGCTTGCATCTCACCATAAATACGGATGGGAACATCAATCCCGACAATCATATCGCAACTAAAGGCTTGCATCTCACCTTTAGTGTCCGATAGGATCACGGATGAACATCCAAACATAAAAGTAATTAGACTCAGAGGCCAGCTTAAGGCATGTCCAAATCACGATTATGAACAAGGCAAACATAAGAGTAATTTGACTCAGAGGCCAGCTTAAGGCATGTCCAAATCACGATTAAACCGGAAGCTAAACTCCCAACCAATTTAACCAAACCGGAAGGTAAACTCCCAACCGAATCAACAATAAAACAAACATAATAGTAATTCGACTCAGAGATCAGCTTAAGGCATGTCCGAATTACAATCAAACCGGAAGGTAAACCGATTCCACATCAAAGCAAACACAATAGTAATTCAACTCAGAGGCCAACTTAAGGCATGTCCGAATTATAACCAAATCGGAAGGTAAACTCCCAACCGATTCAACAATACAACCAAACTGGAAGGTAAACTCCCAACCGATTCAACAATACAACCAAACTGGAAGGTAAACTCCCAACCGATTCGACAACACAACCAAGTAACATACACATGCTCATTTGATAACACAACATGAGATTAAAGTGTAAACAATTCATCTTAACAAGGCATAAAGAACATGGGATAAAACAATGAAGAAAAACCATAAGAGGGTCCCAGTTGGTCCATGTGACCGGCTGCCGGCCAACCGACCCAGCCTACAAATTATACCAAAATTCCACAAAACATAAAAGAAGACTCCCAGCCGGTCTGTGGATCGGCAGCCGGCCCACCGGCTGGGAAAACACCTACAACCAAAAATTAAAATACGAAACAGAAACTCCCCAGCCAGCCACTGGACCGGCCGCCGGTCCACCGGCTGGGCATACCTGACATTTGAAAATCAAACACAATATACATACGACTCCCAGCCGGCCACTGGACCGGCAGCCGGTCCACCTCCTAGGACATACCCAATCATAAAATTGAACATTTTGGAAACAGAATGTTCCCAGCCGGTCCACCGGCTGGGGACACCTGTAGACGAAAATCAGCAACTTAACATACGACATGATTTCCAACCCGATTTTCCAACATTTTTGTGACA
>VHZZ01018756.1:13745-34709 GCA_009801015.1 Silene noctiflora | reverse complement strand
TTCTTTATTGTCTGATGATATACATTGCCTCGGGAAACCGGGATGGTAGCACCTCTATGCCTACGGTGGCCTTGGTAAGGCACTTTGGTGTATGGAGGTGTTACACCTATATTAGCAATGTTGAGTGCAGACCCGTCTCCTATGATAAGGTCATCAGGGCCTTGGTAAGATGAATGGAGAGCAAGGGTGTCAAGGTCGTGAGTGACGTGATGAGAGGCCCCACTGTCGAGGAGGTAAGTAGGGATGGGGCTGGGTTCACCGTTGGTGGCAGTGTATGCCTGCGGTGGAGGCTGGTGTTGGCGAGTAGGTGGTTCAGGGAAGATGATATTCGAGAAGAGCTTGCGGAAATATGGACAATTGGCTATGACATGACCAACTTGTCTACACCATTGGCATCGTCCTTTATAGGGACGAGGGGTTTGGTTTGAAGGAGGAGTCGTGGTCTGGTTGTAGAGAGGAGGGTTGGTGGTATTGGCCGTGCGTTGGTTGCCACGGTAGTGGGTGTTGTGGCGGTAGAAATGATTTGCAGTAGGTTGAAAGGGATCATTGTTTGGTTGTTGTTTGATTAATAATTCATGTTGAAGCAATTTTTCATGGAGAGCTTCAAATGAGATTGGGTTGTCACGAGCACGGACTGTGTCCATGACGGATTTATATAAATTGTAGTCAAGACCTTTGAGAACCTTTGAGACAATGTCTTCCGGATCAAGGATTTTTCCCATTAAGGCGAGTTGATCAATGCATACTTTTATAGCATTCATATAATCAGTGATGGATTGATCAGTGGTTTTCACAATTGAATCAAGACGATCCTTGATTTGCAATATGTGTGCTCTAGAAGGGTTGGCATATGTTCTTGCTAAGATGTCCCAAGCCTCTTTTGAGGTTTTGGCTCGGACAATTAGTGCTTGAACGGTTGATGACAGGGTACCCATGAGAGCACCGAGTATCAAACCGTCTTGTTTCAGCCAGGTTAAGTATGTCGGATTTGGTTTTTCAGTGTTGTCATCACCAATGATGGTAGGGGATGGGGATGGGTATGATCCATTGAGGAAACCCAACAAACTGTATCCGAACAGAATGTGGGTAAGTTGAAAGTGCCAAGAGGTATAGTTGAGAGGGTTGAGTTTGACACAGTGATTGAGGTTGAGAGAGGTTAATGGTGCAGCGGTGTCATGTGGGTTAGGGACAGTGATTTCCTGGTTTGTCATGGTGGTAGCTAGGTTGACAGAGGTAGGTGAGACGAGGGTGGTGCGCTTGAAGGTAGCAGGCCGTGGTGACAGAGGGTTTTTGGAGGATCTTTTGTGACTCCTTGATACCATGTAGAAGTGTATATTATTTGTATATTGAATGTACATTATGAGTAAATGATACAAGCTATTTAAATAGAAAAGAATGCTAAGTAAGTCTAATAGGAGGAGCCTCTAAACAGAATATAAAGTTCCTATGTTTACAATATGAACATATCACTTGATTTGGGAATGATTTGATTGTGTTGATTGGTTTGCTATATTTGCAGATTCCGGAGATATGGAAGATATGATGGGAATATTGTTAATAATAACCACACCATAACTTTCTTCAAATTCGGAAGGTGAAACAAGGCACTGTTATTATTACGAGAATTGTAGTCTTGATCAAAACACAACCACGGTCTAAGTTCAAGGGTAACAAGAGAAATGATTTGAAAAACCCGGAGTGGGATACTCGGAAACACATTCAGGTAGGAATGCCCTATTCCCGCAATTTTAAAGCTCAATTCTTGTAACCCATGTTTACGGTGACGTGCCCAATCAAACAATGAACAGAACTAAGAGTAGTTTCGCTTTGGATGGACGAATAGGTTATCATCGGGATAAAATCCGAGGTTGAGGCTACAACTTAGGAAGGAGATTATCAACAATAGTGATAAACGGGTCTTTGTGGTAAGAGAAATCGGTATCATGGGACAACTCGATGTCAGGAAGTTGGGCCCACAACCACTACCATCGCTGGCATAATACAACAGTGGTTAAGGCGGACTTGAGCGGTAAAAAACAGAGGATGGTCACGATAAGGTCATTCGTTTGGCCACTCAAGCGGTCCCTGCGTGCCTTCATATACAACTCACCAAGTATAGCAGGGTAAGACAGGATGACAGTCCTTGTGCAGTTTCGTGTTTATGTACAATGTTAACAACGCTTCAAAACTCAAACTTCTAAGTTCTAACCCAACAGTGATTCCATATCTTTGGCAATACAATAACAACGTCTTTCAAAAATGGCTAACTCTAATTATTATACTCCCTTGTCCCGGTCATTTGTTGTCCTTTGATTTTGGCACAAAGACCAAGGAAAGAGGAGATAACCAATTATAAGATGACAAGTGGACTAAATTGAAGGTGAACGATCAAATTACTCATCAAATATAATCTTAAAATAGAAAGGACAACAATTGACTGAGACCCAAAAATGAAAAAAGGACAACAAATGACCGGGACGGAGGGAGTAAATTATTATAAAAGTAATATAATGGTAAATACATCATTGTAAATATTAAGATGTTTTTTTTATAACTAATACCTTTTTGCTACACTATTTTAAGAGCAAGTGCAATGGAAGAACTTTATATAAAGTTCTTCCATTGCCAAGTCATTATTCATCAATTTCTAAATCAAAGAACTTTATACTCCAATGGAAATAACCTTTTTCCTTATTTTTAATTAGGATTTATAATTAATTTATTGTTCTCATTAATTAATTTTACCTTTAATATATATCAAGAACTTGGTTCTTAAACAAGAACTTGGTTCTTAAATAAGAACCAAGTTTTTATTTTAACAAACCCAATGACTCTTGCAATGGGAAGAACTTTATTCTAAAAGTTCTTGTTGACAAATCCAAGACAAAAACCTCCCATTGCACTTGCTCTAAGTACTACCGTTAAAATAATTTTCGTTTAAAAACTACCACCTGTATATTTGATTTTTTTTTTTTTGAAAACACTACTAAATCTCATCCAAACCTAATCAAACACAATTTCAGCTATTTATTTTTCATTTTCAAGTTGTAAATTTTGTCCCTTTTAAGACTACCGTTTACCAATCATTTCATATGAGTATATAAAACTGGGTGCTCGAAAATTTTCTCTATAAAATAACCATCTCTAAAAACCCTAACCTTCATCAATTATACTCGGGACTTCCATTGATTATTATCGATGGTAAGCCCCAAAATTGTTTCATATTTCAATCAATAGTATGCAGATTTATCATCTATTCAATAAAAGTCTCCCTTTTAGTGAGAATCGTTTTTCAGTCCCTTATTTCGGGGGTTTTTCATTTATTCGTGGGTTTAGTCTCATCAATAATATAGTCAAGAGTAGTTCATTGATGGTTCATAGCGTGTTTTTTCAAAGGGTATAAGTGATTTATCAACGATCTTTGGAACCAATTAGAGGTAAATTTTTATCTCATAATGAATTAAACGAAAGATCCCCTCAAAAGTTACATGAAGATAGCGATAATAGGACGAGCTGAATTGTCGGATCATGTTTTGAGATCTCTAGTTTATAAGAATTTTCTTCTTGGTTTCCATTAGATTGGTTTTCGATTATATCTATCTTTTGTAAGTGTTATATGGCGTTCTATTAATGAATTGTTCTTATCTTTCAGAGGAAAAAAAAAAACTAGGTGCTCGATCATCATTGAAAAGAATAAGAGATTGCAAAATACTTCCTCCATTTCATTCAATTTTATACATTTGTTTTATACACGTATACAATGCTCGTGTTCTTTTGTTCATATATTTAGTTACATATTAATAAAAATTATAAAAAATTGATATTGACAATGTACTCGGTAAGACAATTTAAACAAGATATTATATAATTATCTTTTATGCTATATATTTGAATTTGTATTGAAGATTCTCCCCATTTATTAATAGTGCTAAAAAAGTAAACGTATAGAATTGAACGAAATGGAGGAAGTATAATTTAGAAGTTACATAAATATAACACAAATTCTCATTGAAGATGGGTATTATCCGTCAAAAGCGGAAAACGGATAGTGCCCCTCTCACAATATGCAAGTGACACTATCCATGGGGTGCTCCAACTTGCCCTTCCACTTGGCTTATTGTGAGAGAGCCACTATCCGTATTCGGCTTATGACGGAGAGTGTCCATCACATTTAGGACATGTTACTATCCGTATTCAGCTTGTAAATATAAATATCTATGTAATCCACCACCTCATATTTAGGACATGTTACTATATATCAATCTATACCACATGTGATCAAATACAAGCTTGGATCGTACATGGTTCGGCCTTACGTTACCAATTTTTTTCAGTTGGTCTTGTTTTAGACGAACCGTTTTTCTCTGAAGTAATAAGACGAAATTTTGTAGCTATTTTACGGTTAAATGTGACCACTATTGAAAAACAAGTTATCATAAGTTGTAACCTTGGTTGTATCATTGTGATTACATTTAACCATAAAATGGTCATATATACCTGTTTGAAACTTCAGACGAAAAATGACAGTTAGAAATAAGAATTGGTGGATTTTCTTAAAATCTTTTTAGACCCGCTTGTTTTGTGTGCCAAATGGGTTGAATTAATCGACGAGGCGACTCATAAACAAAGGAATTTGCTAAATCCCGCGCATCAATTTACTTAATTCCGCGCATTTTTTTCCGTTATTCCGAGTATACCCCTCTCATTCTCACCCCACTAAGAAACACAAATAGAGAGAGAAATAAAACTCCAGAAAATGAGAACTGCCGATATACACCCCCATCTTCGCCATGGCAGTCCGGCACCCTTCCCACCWCCCTTCTAGCGGCACCGACCACCCAATTAACGTCTCTCCCACCACTCGGCGAAACAATCTACCAGCAGATCTARGATTTACGAAGGTCTAGATCGGTGGTCGCCGTTGATTTAGTCGCTTTAATGGTTAGGTGTGCCAACCATTAATCGTCATTTTCTTTTTCTATTGCTAATCATTCATCTTATTGCACTGTAATATCTCTTCCATTACATAATTGGATCAATCAATCAAAAGTGGAGMATCAATAAATGAAGAAATTGAATTACGAATATTGGTTGACAATATCTCCACTGACACAAATTCCCTGTTCTTTGTCGGGCAACGCAGCCCACAACGTACGAGTCGAGTGCATGAAGGGGTGGTCGGGCAGTCGGCTCGAGGATGGGGTGATCGGCGGCGCTGGAAGGGTGGTGGGGAGGGTGCCGGTGGCGGGGATGGGGTGTATATTGACATTCTCTTTTTTTGGGTTTAATTCACTCTTGTTTCTCTCACTTGTTTCCTTCCTAGTGGGTGAGAAATGAGAGGGATATACCCGGAATAAAGGAAAAAAATGCGTGGGATTAAGTAAATTTCTGCGCAGGATTTAGCAATTACGTAAACCGAAATGATCATGAGTGTAACAAACCATATAAATAGTTAAATACAAGTAGCTAGTAATTTTGCGAATAATTCTCAAGTCACTCATTTGCATCCACTCAATATCAACAAAAGATCAACATTCCAAATCTGCAACCACCGAACAAAGGGCATTTTAGTCATTAAATACAACAACTCAACCTTTCCCTTTAAGCTTTCCTAATTACCTCAACATCTCCCATAAATCTCTCATTTCTTCCACCAAACCCAAACAAACAAATAATCAATCAAAAACCCCAAATTAATCCCAAATCAAACATGAATAATCTTCTTCCCCAAATCACAATACTTATTATTACAATCCTAATTTACTCAACAACTTCGTCACCCATAACAGTTCATCAACTCCTTAAAAATAAGGGTCTTCCACAAGGTCTCTTACCAAAAGAAGTAAAATCATATGAATTTAATGACCAAAATGGCCTTCTAAATGTATACCTTGATGGTCCATGCTTAACGAAATTTGATAATAGGGTGAAATTTGATAGTGTTGTAAGGGCAAATCTGACATTTGGTGAACTTTTGGGTGTTGAAGGATTAACACAAGAAGAACTGTTTATTTGGTTACCTGTAAAAGAGATTAGTGTTAATGATCCTGATTCTGGGTTAATTTTGTTTGATATTGGTATGGCTCAAAAACAGCTTTCTTTATCACTCTTTGAAGATCCACCTAGTTGTAAACCTAATCATCAAGGTATTGTTGTGATTTTAATTTCTGGGTTGCTTTTGGTTTTTGTTAATTCTTTTGTTTATGCTGATTAATTTGAATTTTCCTTTGGTTTTTGATTCTAACAAAAAAAATTTAAAGTTGTGGAAGTATTTTGGGTTTCACAATTTCTTCTCAAATAAAGAGATTTTGTCCCATTTTGAATTTTTGAATTGACTCTAGTCTTAACATTTGATTAAGAATTATTTCGAGGTAAGCGAACTGAACCTTAAACAAGCAGTACATTCTTTCTAAGAATTTAATCACCTTTTATATTGTACAGGAAATATAAATTACAGGGGAAGAAAGGACAAAGGATTTGAAGCAGAGAGATGAAGAAGAGAAATCTAGTGTGATTTTGATGATGAAAGATGGATAGATGATTATATATTGTAGGTTGGAGTTGTTAGATACAGTAAGTCAGTAAGTTGTATAGAGATCCCAAATTTTGGTTTCAATTTTTGATAAATGCTTTAAATATTTCCATCTAGTACACCATTTTTTTTACCTTTCTTACTTATAATCCAATCTAATCAGCTAATCTAACATTTTCTCCAATATTGTTCATCACACTGAAGAGTAAGTTCTACTGCATCGATTCATTGAACAGAACAACGGTATGGAAATGAAATGAACGGAAAAAGTAAGTGACTAGTCGTAGTTAGATAATGATGGAAAGGTTAATTCAATGATTTAGAGGTAATTAATAGGCTGATGCATTGTAGTTTGGAACTCTTGAATGGAATTAAGGTTCATGAATGTATGCTTAAGTGGTCAGATTATGAGAACCTTACTTAAATTCTAAACCTTCTGTTTGCATTCAGGTTCATGAATCTCAAGTTCTTAACAAATTAATGCTTTTAGGTTGTTCAATTACCAAATTAATTACCAAATTAATGCTTTTTCACAAAAAAATTACAAGTAAATGTTTGTAGATGATGACATAATTATTTGAACACGAAGAGACATGGACTGTTACTAGAATTATTCTCCACTTGCTACATACAATGTCTGTGGATGACTTAATTTATTTGTTGTCGTTCAAACTCGGAGTAATTAACTACATGGAAACTTGGGAAAGTAGTATGGAGTAAGATTTTGCGGTAAATTCAGAGTGAAATGACAAGAATTATGGAGTAGAGACTTTCTTCATTTCACTCCTTGACCGCGAAAGTTGTCGGTTTTAATTGTCCGTCCAAATGCTTAGACGTACCCCTTAAGTTTACCTGTTTATTGTTATAGCTTTTCTTTTGTGGTTTATTTTCCCAAAAATTCGACATTTGGAAATGTAGATAGTAATACAGAATAGTATATTGGTTTTTTTACAGTGAGATTATACTTGAATTTTGTATCTATATATCAAATTCTGTTGTTGAAAGCATTAATTAACATGGGGAGATTGATGATAGGATACTATGAGAAGAATAAGATTAGTGTAGTTGGTAGTGATGATGGAGGTAGGTACAAGTTTGCATGCCTAAGGCGGGAATGAATAATGATAAGAGATAAGAAATGGGGCATATGAAATTATTAATATAGTAAAGAAAAGGGCCCAAGATTGCATTTTAAGTGGCTTTTTGATGAAAAAGGGCCTACCCGCAAATTACTGAAATTGACTGCCTAATTGAAAATGAGGATGCTAATTGCTAGCTAGCTGTATTGATTATTGATATTTGATAGGGAGCCACACTGCATTTTGGAAGTGCATTTCAACTTTGTTTCCCAGTTATTGTCTTTTTGTATAGTTTTGTGCATGCATCATGCATCATATCAACTGCCTTTGTTTTCTCAACTATTTTCTGATCTAAACGGATGTGATCACGGTTTCACACTTGCGACTGATAATGCATGTGAGTCTCTTCAGCTTCGTGACCCTAAACTTGTATTTTTTCTGCTCATCACCTAGTGGTTGTGTTTGGGTTTCGCTGCTTTGGTCAGATCATCACTTAGCCACATATCGAGCAGGGTTGGGTTAAGTTCAATCCATTAACGGACCAAGATATCATCCCACATTTTTTTATGTTATTTCAATTAAAAAAACATCAAGTGTTGGCCTTTATAAATCTTTTTTTTTTTTGGCAGCAGCCTTTATAAATCTTTGAAATGTGCTAATTAAAGACTCTCATTTTGAAATGTGCTAGTTGAACAATTTGATAAGTCATTTTCAACGTATCTGCATGGTGAAGTTGCCAACGGATCCCAGACGCAATTAGCGGCTCAAGGCGACAGATTAACAACCTTAAATGCAATCATCCTCCTATATACTAAGAGAATAAAAATTCTCAAAAGTTTTCCCTCCAAAAGGAATCTCGCTAAATAAGGAAATACGTTTTTCTTTCATTATTTTTTTTTTTTTATATAATCTTTTAATCATTATATAATCTTTTTTATATTTTGAATTGTAATCATTTAATTAAAATAAAACAAAACTGATATAAATTAAAAATTATAAATTTATTTCTAAATCTTTTGTTAGTGTTATTATTATATATCAGAGAATGACTTAACAGATAATTGCCCCGTATAAAAAAACCATTAAAATATTATTATTTTCATAAAAAAAATCAATAAAATTATTTGATAAAATGTATAAATTGAAATTATTAATTTTATGGTAAAAAATATAATACACATTTCATAACTTCACCTCAATTCTCTTGATTAATTTTCAAGTTCGTTTTTTTTTCTCATCTCCCTTTAACTAGAAGAATAAGTCTTACTCTTAAGTTTTTCCCGCTCAACTATTTTAGGAAGGATTTGGGCTCTATTAATTGTCAATTTGTCATTATTCTRTAAAAGTTGGCTCTTACATTTGATTTATATGAACTAATATTATATCATGTATTAGTCTACCTATGAAACATGATTGCTGTACAAGAAATCGCTACTCCTTAATTAATAACATTTCGTATAGGTCGTTTTGTAATAATATATTTAATATAAATTTTATAAATATGAAAATTCATTAATTCTCCGCTAAATGTTTTACGTAATTTTAATTGATATTGTCTATGAAGATATTCACAAAGAGTTTTAGCTTCTAATACTATAAACATATATTCTTCCACTTTAATTTAATATATTTTATCCATAGTGTGTAAATATTTAAATTCGGTTTAAATTTATCATCTTTATTTGTTAAGTTCTCTAACATCCCGATCTAAAAAAACCGTGCATTTATGCACGGGATTTACACTAGTTAGCTACCAAACAAATACACCTTACACTTAACGCTTAGCTACAAAGTTCGTCTATGAATCTATGATATACGACAGATTCTATAGTAATATAGAAACAAATAGTAAAACTAGTTGAAATGCACTTAAATATATAGGTTTTTTTCTAAATAAAGAAATAATAAAATGAATATATCCTGAAAAATGTAAGTATCAACTCATTTATTCCATATTTTCATAGAAATGTAAGTATCAATTCATTTATTTCATATTTAGTTTTAGCGAAATATATTCCTTTGAGACTCTTAATATGTACCTTTAAGACACGCATTAGAAAAAGTGTATATAGTTAAAATGTCTTGAATATTGATGAACATCTTAGTTTGTCATACTGTTAGACTTTGTCATTATTAATTTTGTAAAATTATTATACCATACGATGTATGAAATAACATAAGTAGTATATTATTATTAGTGAATATTAGTAATAATTATTGAGATAGTTGATGATTGGTTAGACAACGATGTGAGCATCTTAATTGGTAGACAAGCTGGAAATGAAATAGAAGTGGCGTGGTTAAACGGCAAAGTGTGATGAAGAAGGAGACAAATAATATTGTACTCCGTAGGTGGCATGCAATAACGTAATAAGATCCTTCATTTGTTGTCTTGTTTGTCAATTATTATCAACAGAAGGTCTTGTTTAAGACGACCACTATTCGTCTTAAGCTTAAAACGGATGGTGACCTCTCACACAAATGCAAGTGGGTATATCCATTTCCCACCGGTTACCTCATCACCGGATAGTGACCTCGGTGTTCAAGAGAAAAACTAAAATTTTAAACTAAAACAAAAGTTGGAGATGCGGGGGATCGAACCCCGTGCCTCTCGCATGCAAAGCGAGCGCTCTACCATTTGAGCTACATCCCCGTTGTTGAAAGTTTTGGGCACCTTAAATCTATAACAGTATCTTTATAAACAGACCCACTACATGAGTCCAAAATGAGAAGGGAGACAGCTGATCGAACCCCGTGTATCCAACACTTGCAGCTGATGAAGTAACATAATATTATCGTATTACTTGATCGTTGACTTTGATAACAATCCCTCTTTATTAGGAGTTTATAAAAGTTGTACTTATCAAGTATCTTAGGCTCTCCCAGCACACAAATTTGATGATAATCATATATTTATATGAAAAATCAACAATAACTATCTATTTATTCAATTATATACCACTTTTTCCAAAATAATACTTTGTACCTATCGTAAACATTTCAAGTTGGCAAAATATGGGTTTATTTCAAAATAATGTAGCTGAAAAGTTTTTAATACCTACACAAAAAGACATTAATCGACCCCGTATTTAAAGCCAAACCCGGGCCAAGACACATATAAACTTTACCTGTATTTTACTCGCCCGAAATACACCCAACCCGTAGAACCCGTATTTGCCCGACGCATACCCCTCCCGGTTGACCCGTTTTACAGGTATATATGGGATAATATTGATTATTGACCCTTTTTACACTATTACGGGAAACCAACTGATGGATTAGAACTTGGAAGGTTAGCAATACCCAGAAATTATATATAGGATTTCTAACTTTTTGTTGTGTTGTATAGTTTGTGTCCTGGTAGTCCATCTGCAAATTGTAGAATATGAGATTCGTCATCTGCTCCCAAGGGTCCCAAGTCCCGACTATACAACTGAATAGTAGTTGCGAAGACAGGCCACAAACTAGAACCCATCCCCACCAGCGGATTAACTCGAAAAGGTACGTAACTTTTTTAAAAGCCGATAAAGACGCTCATTACAGCACGAAGAAATCAAAAATCCGGAAGATGGTAGCCCGCTACAAAATTTTAACGTGGAGAAACCTGGTATTGGTGACTCAATTTCACACTAAGCAGAATGGGGGTGCCTCCTCCCAGATCTGTGTTATTGTGTATAATTGTTACAATTTACAAATGTACATTCTGTTACAATTACTTGCCACTTTCGGGTCTACATTCAGTCATCATGACGGTATATCACTGCCTGATGCATCATCTTAATATTGATGCCCATGACAGATTGTCAGTATCTCTATCCTCACCATTTTTACAGTCATACACGGCCGACAGAAAAGAGAAAAAGACGGGAAATGTAGATCATGATTCTTTATGAAGACTATCATCATCGAACCTAAGAAATCTTGTGAACCACTTAGCTGAGCTCTTGGGAATTCGGGTAAGATTGTTATTGTAATCTACATAATAGAGTCCAAATCTGACAGAATAACCAAAATTCCACTCCCAGTTATCTAGTAATGACCATGCGAAGTATCCACGCACATCACACCCATCTTGCCTGTATATTGAACTCAAATTAGCCCATCTTTTAGTAAAACTTATAATTTACAGCACTGTTCCTGATCTCAGAAGTTAAAAGTGACCTATATGGCTATATACTTCAAACATGATAGTTTTTACCTTATGGCAGCCGACAGGTTGGATAGGTACTCCCTATGAAACTCAATCCTCCTATCATCTTGCAAGGCTTCCTTCAAAGCTATACTTGACTTTTCGTCCATGCCTGCAAAGAAGTAATTCTTTTGTTAGTTTAAACTTTTGATGGTCGGCAAATGTTGAGCGAGACGGCCCTACAATAATGACAAACATTACCACAGTCCCTCAAAGGTTCCCTCAAATGGTGAGGTAAAAGGAGACGGATGTATGCAACGGTTATCCTATGTTAACAACTAGAGGTTGCTTTCAGATTAACCATACTGCAAATTGCATAAACGGTTACCCTTGTTAACAACTAGACGTCGCTTTCAGATTAACGATACTGAAAATTGCATTGAGACTTGCATCTAATGACTACCAATGTACAATGAAAAATTAAAAAGAGCCACGGCCACTTTGAAGAGTCATTTTACTTCACTCCATCATTACTCGGAACCAAAAGGTACCAAATCTTCAGTTCCACAGGAAATTGAGTGAGACGAGATTCAATTTTAATGGTTTAGGTGCCTTTTAGCTTTGAATATTAAAGACCTCAATTCCATACATCACCATCCAAATTTATAATAGGACAGAAGACCATCGTGACCAAAATTTAATATTAGGCAAACAATGAAATACAAATCATATACTCATATAGCTTATTCTAAGTTACCATTTTCAGTAATGAAGACCGGTGGGTTGCCATATGTTTCGCGAATATAGTTTGATAAAGACCGAATCCCCCAAGGCACGATGTGTAACCAGCTCGAACCAGCCTAGTGAAACAAAGATTGAAAGTTCAGCAACTAATCTCCTAGTGACTTCAAACAAAAAATGACAATAAAATTGGTAAGAATTCTGAAGTATATTGGCTTTTTACCTTTTCCCCAATTGCTTTTCCAAACCTATAAGCTGTATTAATAAAAAGACAATAAACAAAGTATTAATTAGGTACGAGCTGGGAACATAAAACAAGAGATGGAAGTTTTATAGGATCTCTTACGGGAAGTAATGATAGCAGCATCAGTTGATGCATCCTGGAGTATAAACTTCCTGAAGCGAGTTCTGTCATTTCGAGCATATAATGTTGTGTAATGGTTAACACCAACGAAATCCAGTGTGCCTGTTAGCAGCTTCGATATCTTAGGAGTGATCTCAGGAAGCCTGCTTCCCACGAGTTCTTGCATCGATTTCGGGTATTTTCCAAGGAAAAGTGGATCAAGGAACCTGATTAATTTACTTCATATTGTCAAATGACATCCGAAACACAACTGAAGGATTTATTTTTCTTAAGCAGGTAATTACCATCCAAGAGAGAAATCAATTGCTCTTTGGGCTGCATCTAGATCCTCTTGTTTATCGGTAATTGGTTTAAACCATTTTGCATCTACTGCTATCCCAATAGATCCCCCTTGTTCTACCTAAATGATTGAACAAAACATTACAGTGAGTTATTTCATGAATCCTAGTGAAAAATACTGAATCTTATTAAAGAAATAAATCTACCTTGTAATTTTTCTGGTAAATATGGTACACAGCAGCATGAGACTGTAGGATATTATGAGCTACTATGTAAGGTTCAGTAGAGGATTTTCCTTTTTTACAGATTAAATGACCGACAATTGAGCATCTCCCTGGAGCCTGGACACCTAAGTCATACCCTTGGATACAATAACCACGAGGCTCGTTGAAAGTGATCCAGTATTTCACTCTATCTCCAAAAGCTTTAAAGCAGGTTGACGCATAGTTCTCAAAGTCTTCTCTGGATGCATAAAAGTAATAATAAGCATAAAAATTTTACTTGTACTTGTAAGGTTAACAAAGCGCAACAACAATGACAGTAATACTAAGCATAAAAGTAATAAAAACTACAATGATGACAATGATATTAGTACAAGATAGAAAACATTGAAAATCCCTTCTGTAAACCCGTTACTCAAAAGTGAACATTGCAAAAGGACGCCACTTAATCAAGCAAAGTTAGCTAGTAGCTGCGACATGTTCTATATATGATGCTTGTATGTTAATTTCTAAGTATTTTATGAAACTTACATAACTTGACTGCTCAACCATCCTTCGTAGCGGTCTTCGAGAGCCTGTGGAAGATCCCAATGATATAAGGTCACATAGGGCTGAATTCCTGATTTGAAAAAAAAAAAAATAGTTAATACCTTTGATCCTTCTCTTTAAGTCATCACTGTATAGACTTTAATATGTTTTCTACGAGTACGGAGTATATTTTAGTACAATGTATGCATATGAATCTCAAGTCTAACTCACCTTTCTCAAGTAAAGCATCAATGAGATTATTGTAGTAACTTATTCCTTCTGGATTTGGTTCCCCTGTGCCATCTATGATGTAAAACCACAATACGAAACAACTATCAGCTCATTTTTTCTCTTTGCGAGTACGAAGGAACATCAATTAATTCAAAAAAAGAAAAAAACATTTTTTAGGAAGAAAATGAAGTCTTACTCGGAAAAATTCTTGGCCAAGATATTGAGAATCTGTAAGCATCCATTCCCATATCCTTCATCAATTGTATGTCACTCTGATTTTCCAATCATTAAAAGGAGGTAAAAATTAGAAGTAAATTAGTCACTTTTTAGAGGTCACAGAACATTGTGAGTGCTAAAACCATTTTTAATAAACTGATCTGTTTTTTTTTTTATCTCGTACCATGACTTCAGAGAATCCACATTCTTTTTTGTAACCCCGATTAACCATGCACGCAACGCCTGATGTGTTAAAACACGATACTAATAAGAAAAACAGTTATGTGTTTTATTCTCAGTCATAATTGTCACGTCAAACAATCAAATTTTAGGGGGAAAAAACACACATGAACTTTGTCGGTGTCACGGTCTCAATAGAATGGAATACAAAATGTAACATAAAATATGACGGACGATCCTTCGGTTAAGCAAATAGACTACTTCATTTGGAGTCAAAATTATAATATTACTTGGTACTTATAGAGTTATAGCAACCACTTTTAATAGTAATTTATTAGCAACTACTAGTTCATTTGAAGTCACAATCTGGCAACTAGTCATGCTTACACGTTAAAGATAAGTACTTTAAATAAATATCTGACACTAGTTCCTTGTCATAAAAGAGATATCTCAAACTAATACGGAGTAGTATAAACAACAATAATATAATACTGGCGGAATAACGGGTTAGCAAGGCGACCATCTCACCCATCTAATACAATATTGTAAACTAAAAAAAATATCCAAAATTTTTATCAAAGTTTTAAGAATTTCATTGCTTAGGGGAGGACCGTGACCATCTACTGGATCCCTTTGTTCGGCCACTGATATAAACCCTGCTTATCTTCGAATCAACTCCAACACTAGTTTAGTTGATAAGATCATTATATATTGATTAATAGGCTTATCCAACTAGCTTAACAATCCGAATTTAATATTAGTTTGATACTACTAAGACTATTTTTATCCTAGACTCAATTTAAACTCTCATATTTTTCCACTTTATTTCAAAGAAAATCTATATAAAATAAAAACACTATTCATGACTCTCGAGGTCAGTCTCAGAATTTCATGTCCCAACATCAAAATCAAAATCAAAATCGCACTTGTCCCTTTACACAAAACCAACAAAAACTCTTCTATTTTATCCCAAGTCCGATGATCAGGCTCGACTTGAGGCTTGGGATAAAGTCAGCCTAATATTTAATTTGCTTGCGTAGATAAACCGAACATAATCAAAGGTGGAAATTGAAGTTGCAACGAAAAAAAAATCTGAGAAGAGGCCAAAATTACCTCAAACCTATGGTATTGATCAACAGCTACATCCGCATTGCTAAAATCCAATATTCTTCCTACAAATTAGTCAAAAAAGTGTGACTGAAATATTCGGTAATTACTAAAAAAAGAAAAAAAAATGGTTAAATCTTCAATAACATGCATGTCATAAAACTGAAATTACTTACTTCCCTCCGTTCCAGTCAATTATTTACCCTTTTCATTCCTAGTACCGGTATTTTAATCAAAGATAAACAAATGACCAGGACATGACAGAGAAGGTAGAAAAAAAGAAACCTGGTAATCTTGAGAAACTGTCCCATATGCTTTCTCCTCTATTCCCTTCATTTACAGCTCCTTCAAACTGATTATCATCCATACCATTAATTAAATTAAATATTCCTCATTGTAATTAGCAGTAATGATTAATGATTGTATATTATAAAAATCACTTTTATTAGCAGCAATAAACGAATGAAGTTTTATAGGAAGACATGAGATCGTCTTATTCTAGAATTTGTGATAATAATTAAAATGGAGAGAAAAGAAAGCACCTGGAAAGCAGAGGAAGCAGTGCCAAAGACAAAGGCATCTGGGAAATTACTTCTGCTAATCTCAGCTGATGATTTAGTTACCCAGATTAAGAAAATTAAGTTTATGAGCAGAAAAGTATATACATTTCTTACAGATTTCATTTTTCTTATTATTTTATTTGGGTTTTGAGATAAATAAAAATATTAATGTGTGAGTTTGGTGGGTTTATATAATTATATATATGTAATGGAGTAGATAGAAGTAAGATGTTTTAATGTTTGTGTTTGCTTTGCTTTGCTTTGAAGATCAAGTTTTCCAAATAAAGAAAAAGAAAAGGATGGAAATAATTAAAGGTGTTTTGAATTAATTAAATTATTAATTAATAAAAGGGTGTTGTGTTGTATGCAAACGGGCGGGGTTTGCTTCCTAGTAAATTGTGATACAAATTTCTTATTTGTGACGAATAATATTTGTCAAAAGTTTGTAACAGGTTATTTGAATAGATAAAAACAAGTTATCTGTGATTCTTTAATTTCTAGACACCCTAATTTTTCTCTTATTTATTTATTTATGTGGATAATACTTAATCCATCACAAAAGACTTATTGATTCAGAAATTAGGTCGACACGGGTGAGCGGTGATTTGTAGTGACTATTTGCCACCGAGTGTGTTTCAGACTTTCAGTGGTGCACGTTATGTATATTGTAGAGTATGGTCTACGGAGTGCTCTATGCTCTATTAGATTGAGATTAGATGGTGAGTACATTAGGGAGAGGTTGTCAAACTTCAATTTTAGGTGAACAAGTAAGATTCATACTCCCCCCTGGCCTCTTAGTCGGTCTAATGTCCCCTTTTTTCTTGTATATGTTGGTCGGTTTTTGTTCCTTTTTTTTATTTAGACACCTTTGTATATGGTTTAAATTCAATTTCACGTAGGACTAGTCTTATACCCGTATTTGTACGGGTATGCTATTTTAATGTTTTTTTATTGGGTTCAAATGAGCAGGGGCGTCTTAAAACAAATGGAGGCCCAGTGCGACACAGGAAAATGAGGCCCCAAATATGAATGCACAAGTATATTATAGTTCGATATTTGTATTGAATTTCATTAATAAAAGCTTGTAATCCGGTGATCAAAAGTGGAGGCCCGGGTCCCACGCCCGTGGCCTTAGACACCCCTGCAAATGAGCGCACTTATATTGTAGATGAGAATCGAACCTCCAACTTTATGGTTAAAGTAAAAAAGTCCTTACCAGTTGAGCTAACATTTGTTCTCCTATTTTAAATGTTGAATATAATAGTAATATTTTATAATTTATCAAGTCATAATTACGATTTTATCTTTGAACTAGTGTTTGGAGCCGTGTATATGCACGGGTTAGTTCAAGTTAACATTTTATAATATTTTCGTGTTACACTTCGACAACAAATAAAGTGAATTGCTACTATTAAAGCACGGATTTCTTTTACGCATCATATTAACGAACCAAACCCCAACCTCTAATTGAGATTGCACAAGCCTATTCAAACAGACTTAACGGCTTTATCAATCAACGCAAATTAGTTCAATTCAACACTGTACTTCAAACCGCAATTTTTTTGGTCTTGATATATGATATCATCTCCACTCTATATGTTGTTCAAAACATGCAACCATCTACTTATTAGTCTTTAGAATACGTCCTCAATACCATTTCCCCAACTCATCTATTATTTTCATACATTTGTCTTAAGGACGACAAAATTATCACATCCATTTAAAGCTTTTTTGTTTTGCGGCTGAAGTGTTGATTGCTTCTTCACTTCTTCGTGAAATAGTTATCTAAATATTACTCGTGCTTCATAGACCCGGCCATATCACCTGCAATAAACAATGTACTATATATATGAAAAATTAAGTATCATTTAAAATGTTAACAAAATAAAGCAGACCCTGTGCGTTATTAGTAGTGAACTTGGAAAAAGTTCATATACAAGTAACTCGAAAACCCGAAAACCATATGTGAAAAATGGAACTTAAGTTCACTGTCACTGTGAAATATGAAACTTAAATTCACTGTGATGATAGTAGCGATGTTCATGGACTATAGGAGTGAAACCTTTAGGAAACTAACAGAGTGTAGAGGAACCAACATATGAAATTCTGAAACCATCTCCTCAAATACAAATTTTAACATCTCAAATGCCAAGTGTGGTATTGTGTTTTTCTGTGAATTTGATGAGGGAGCTATTTGTTTTCCATACAGCCACGGTGAAACCACAAACATAGCAAGGAGAACGTTGTCGTCCACTGAACTCCCAGCGATAATAACATCAACATGCCAATGCGCCAATGTGCTTTACAAACCAGCTAAAAATCACTTTGATTGTATTCCGATTTCCGACACGTTAATAAAAAACAGTAGATTAATTCTCTGCCAAATCTTTGATTGTTTCTACACAACTCCTGGGAAATAAATCTTTCTCCAATCATTACATATAAACTCTCATATTAACACTGTACTTATTCTCCTATTAAATAACGAACAAAATTTTGGCGAAAAAAATCTAAAATTATAAGCAAGTTCAGGATCAAATTGTTAATAATTAAACAAAACACAAGTTKAATAGCCAAAGAAAATACAAAATACATGAACCAAATAATAGAAGAATCGATACCCGTTTTACTACCACAATTAGTAGAAATAGGGTTTCGAAATGTTGTAGAGCAATTGTGTATGAAATTTTGAGGGGGAAACAAAAATGAACTATGTATATATTAGGATTTAGGAGGGGGAATTCAATCGTCAATGGAGGAATTAAGCACCTGTAAATGCAATTCAACGTAATTTATGAACATGGAGAGCAGAAGAGGTGAAGGAGCTGAAGAGGCGATGAGGAGTTCAAGAGTCGTCATGAAGAACCGGGCTAAATACTTTCTTTTTAACTTTTCTTTTTATTTAATTTTTTTTGAAGATAGTTTAATTGTCACAATCTTATTGGTAGAGCAATTGTTGTGTATTGTAGTGAAAGAATGGGGTTATTAGGTGACTTAGGTGATTCCACGTCATATTAAGGTAATTGATATCTCTTGCTTTTTTATATTATTTATAGATTATAGATTATATATTATAGATTATAAATTTATTAGTAATAAAGAGATTCATTATCATTATAGGCATAATAAAGATATCGTGATTTTAAGTACACATTTCGCATCCAGATTATATTCCTCCATACTTATCAAATGAAAATATGAAAAATAAAATAAAATATTATCACATTGTTATAATTTACCATATATATTTGGGAAACTTATTTGGGTCAACCTTATTTAGTCTATGACATACGCGTTTATCGATATATTAAATAACATATTATCAACTATCATAACCGTAAAACTACTGAACCCGTGCAAAATTACGCGGGTACTATGTTATAATCAAACTTGTGTAGAGGACTTTTATTAAAATTTCGGATTTACAATGAGCCTATGAAGATATTATCTCGTCTAGACCTATTAAAATTGACTTGACCCGTTTATCTTAGACCAAGACAAATAAATCGTGACTCGCGACCTGATTAACCCGTTAATTAGAGTCAAAATTTGAACCCGACGCAATTGATCTAATAGGTCAAAGAAATGTTTATTTTATAAAAAGAAAACTAATTAATGATTCAATTAATAAGATGTTGAATTAAATTCTATAAGCCATATATTTTCGAAAACGTATTAGTATATGTATATTTAAAATGCAAAATAAAGTATGACCCTGTTCTTTTGAACTGAATTGAACTTATTGAAGTTGAACTGAAGTAAGAGTTAATTTGTGAAGAGAAAAGCTAAATTGAACTGAATTGAATTGAATAAAGCCGAACTGAACTGATATGGCTGAAATTAAGTTAAAAAAAACAGGGCCTACATATACTAATAATTTCGCGATTAATATCCTGGAGTATTTGTGGCCTTAGTATATGTCTTGTAGACTTTGAGCCCGTCGCTCTCGAGTAGCTTACTTAATATACGTGGTTTGCAGGTTATCATATATACCCGTGGGTTTACCTAGCGCCATCAAAGATAGTGTAATACTCGGCTATTTTGGGACCAGTACGAGAACCTTGGGATGCGTGAGAGGGCCACCGGACTTGATAAGGAACCACCCGAAAGTAGAGTATAGCCTTAGACTTGACCAAGTGGGACCTAGACTAGACCAAGTGAAGTTACAATGAACCGAGTAGAACCTCAGTGGACCGTGTGTGGCTGACACTCGACCGAGTACGGGTAGTACTCGACCGAGTGAGTCGCACTCGGTCGAGTGGACTCAGCACTCGACCGAGTGAAACTGTACAGTACCCGGTAAACTTAACACTACAAGAAATTTGCTCACGGGCTACGGTAATCAGCGACAGCAGCAGACGGACGCCAATTTGGCGACAAAAAAAAATTCGGGCGACAGAAATCCGTCGCCATTTTAGCGACTGAAAAAAAGTTGAGTTGGCGACGGATTTTGTGAAGATAGCGACCGATTTCAGTCGCTAATTTGGCGACCGAATTGTGTCCATCCCTAATTTCCTTTTCCATTTTCATTTTGGCGACTGAAATGGTCCGTCACCAAATTAGCGACTGAAATCCGTCGCCCATATCCGTCGCATAAGACATATATACACGGGATCCTTTCCCTCTTTCATACTTTACCAAAACTCAAAAAAAAAAAAAAAATAGAAAGAAGAAGGCGACGCGACTCACCACCATTGCTCCACCACCAACGACGACAACCAACCACCGTTGCTCCGCCACCACCGACGACTACCAACCACCATTCCTCATCTCACATCAATTATTTGAAGGTTTGTT
>VHZZ01018753.1:28865-40743 GCA_009801015.1 Silene noctiflora | reverse complement strand
TACCTACAAAATGGTAATGAAAGTACAAAGTAGCATATTCGGGGCATAAAGTGACAATAAATCACCTAAATGACATAGAAATGCGTGACAAAATGAACCGTAAAGTCTATATGAAATGCACGCATCAATAATAATGATAAATGTTTAGGTCTTATGACAACCACCTCTCGGCCTTATTGTCAACCATAGAACGGGTTCTAGCGAGTTTTCGCTATGGCTATATCGGTCTACTATAACATGCTTAGTCTAATTCAATTCCGTGACTCGACTTATAGAACGAATTAACAAATTAATCAAAGATTGTGATCAATAATCAAAGACTAACATTACAATGCAAGCATGTAATAGAAACAAATATGCATTATTATGACATTCTAATTTAACATTTATAAAATATTAACTAGGCATGGCTCCCCTAATCCCTAGACAAAAGGAACTACTCACACATATTAAAAGTTAAACTAATAGTGATTGAAATGATTAACATAAACATAATGATAATAATATGATAACTAAAAGGATAATTAGAAAGGTAATAATAATCGATACTAAATAACATGAACAAAACAAATGACTAATAATAAAATGCAAATGGGAGATGTAAATGAAAATGCTACGGAATTGCTATAATGAAAATGATTCAACAAAAACATAAAATGAACTACTATGATATGAAATGCTAATGATTAACCAAATAACGATTATGAATAAAGATGAAATAACAAAGTAAACTAGAAATGGAAATAATTATGAAAATGCTAGAACAAAGAATTACCGAATAAAGGAAATAGAGCTTGAGAATGAAGAATAATAACCAAACTAATTTATAACTTAAAAATGTAACTAAAATGAATTGTTGTGAATACAAATGTAAACTAAGAACAATATTTCTGAAAACTAAGTGTATAAGAAGAGTATGAAAGATTGCTACAAGAAGTGAAAGATGTAAAAACAGATGTAAAAGGATGCCTCTAAAAGTCGGAATCAACCCCCTTTATATCGGGGTGGGATGTTAAACGTAAACTTTCCACATACGGGTAATCCCGATCGGGGACACCCCACCCCGATCGGGGACGTGGGAATCCAATTTTCCTCATTACTCCCATCATTAAGTTAATACGGAATCTGAGAAACCCGTATTAACTCATCTTTAATCTCCGGTTAAAAGCATTTTGAGGAATACTAAGCCTTGACTTCTACTCTTCTTATGGGCTTCATTTCTTTACATTTGTCACATTTGCTAATCATCATCTTTGCATTTGGGCTTCATTTCCACATTTGGACATCAACCCAAAGATTTCTTTCCAACATGTTCTTGCCATGATCAAGCCTAGTTTCCACTTAGCCTCGTGAACTCGGTGTTTGCACAATTGACAGGAAAAGGCTACCGAATGCTTTATTTCCCACAAAATATAATAAACACAAGCAAAATACCTAAAACACGGAATTAGCTCACAAATACACTAATAAAAGTGCTATAATCATATAAAACCGAGCTAAAATAGGGAGTTAAATCATACATAATTTGGACACATCAAACAACAACACTAACAATCAAAGGATCCAATAAAGATAATGATCTTTAACCCATGCGGCTAACAATTCGAATTATATGTTTAGTCTCTACTTAATCATAATAACTATGAAATGCATACAAATTATTAGGGTAATGTTTTCTAATTAGTCTAGATTAAATGAACACTTACAGATTCAATATCTAAACTTGCAATATAATAAAGTACATAATTACTAATTGATCATATTAGCAAAAAGAAACGATAATCATAAAATACGAGTAAGAGACTAACCAATACTTCAGAAATAAAGAGAGGAAGAAACAATCTCACAATTAATCGGAAGATAGTTTCAATTTATCGATCCAAGAAGGAAGAATTAGTTCCTCATAGTTTGTAAGCAAAAGATAAATTCGGATACTAAAAAATCTTTTTCCAATCACAACTTATTGAGTAAATAAAAGATTTAATAATGATAACTACACTAATGATAATAATAATCCTAAAAATAAAATAATATCCCTCTTCCTTATTAGCTTAAGAAAAAGAAATTTTACATTAGTTCCTCATAGTTTTTGTAAGCAAAAGAGAAATTCGGGTACTAAGAAATCTTTTTCCAATTACAACTTATTAAATAAATAAAAGATGTAATAATAATAGCTACGCTAATAATAATAATAATCCTAAGAATAAAATAATATCCCTCTTCCTTCATAGCTTAAGAAAAAGGAATTTTACCATTAGGGTTTTGATAATTTTGTAATTTTATCAACTATTTTATTAATACACGTCTTTTAATTTATTTAATGAATGTCTATTTTTAAGAAAAAAGAATTTACAATTAGAGCTTCAATGCACATCTTCGAATCGCCGTCTTCTTTTAATCAATTTTATGAATGTTATTTTAAGAAAAAGAAATTTTACAATTAGCGCTTTGATAATTTTGTAATTTTATCAACAAAATTTTTTAATACAGGTCTTTTAATTGATTTAATGAATGTCTTTTTTCAGAAAAAAGAATTTATGATTAGGGCGTTGATGCACATCTTCAAATCGTCGTCTTCTTTGAGCTTTCGGTCAAATTTTCGAAAATTATATGTCACCACAGTTATCATAGTAGTACAAAATTAAGGGGAAAGAAAAGAAAAGCATGGCAGATTAATTTCAGTGTTACCATTAAGGGGAAAGAAAAGAAATCGCTCAGTAAGAAGGACAGTAAGAAGGAGGGACAATTAATTGAACAATTAATCAAATTTCGAAATTTCAATTAACATGGTAGAGATTCAGTAAAACCTTGTTAATTGAACAATTAATCTTAATGGTCGTTTAGTTGACATGGGAATTACAAGATCACGTGAGGAAATATGCTCCTTTTGTTATAGAATAAGAAATAGAGAACAAATAGTTGAGAGAACTTAGAGGGAAAATAAGCAAATAGATTGAGGGAGGAAAGAGAGTTACTGATTATTCATTACTAATGAGTAATGAGATATATATAGTACATAAATGATGGATTTATCAACACCCTAATTACATATATAATGACCATAATTAAGTAGATCGGACCGGTAAACCGGACTGACCCAGACCGGCCGGTCCGGTCCGTTCTGGACCGAATAATCCGGTCCGGTCTTCGGGTCCATATAAATATTGTGACGGTCTCCGGTTCGGTCTGATCAAAAAATTTACCACAAATTGCCTTTAAAAATAGAACTGGTCCAGTCCAAACCCGGAAAACCCGGACTTGAAGGGTTCCGGTCTGGTCCGGTCCGGTCCGGGTTCCCACCTAACCGGTCCAGTCTCCGGGTTTGGGATATGAGGTTGTCCGGTCCGCGGACCTTTGCGGTCCGGTCCGGTTCTTGACCGGTGTGCACCCCTAACCATAATGGATACAAACTCAATGGATATCCACACTAACTAATACGAGTATTTAATAACACCTTCCTCTAATTCATGGGAATTTTCCAAAGTTGTTTGGTTGTGAATGTGAGAATTCACTTCCATTGAAACTTCAATTACTCACCAAGGGGGAGTAGGTAAACAACTTTCTACGTTTTTGTAGGAATTCCATTTCATTAGACGTGACACTTCCCCCATTTTTACAAAAAACAGGTAACTAAACAACTCCCTTTTTTGTAATTCACGAGAATTTCCGCTTTCCAATTTTTTTTCAAGGAAAACCAAAAAAACCCCTAATTCACGCAATCTCCCCTACCCCTTTTCATCTCTCGTTGTCAGGTAGTTTCCAAGTGGCGTGTCTGCTGGTCTATCAAGAGTATTTTTTGGGAAATTTCTTATTTCATGGGGTTTTTGATTTGTCCCCCTCTTGGTGGGTGGGTGAAAAAGGGATAGATTCGAAATAAGGAACAAAAATGTACATGATTCAGTAAAATTGTAAGCAGGATTTAACATGTCCCTTTCCTTTTCACGAACGCACATAAATAACTCCTCGGGTTGTAGAGGAGCTACTTAAATCCACCATCATAAAGACCAGAAAGATCAGCTACATATACCAGAAAGAAATGGATACACAAGAACATGAAATTGATTGACTAAGAAAGGGAAAAAGATAAATAAAGCAGTTATGACATATACATCGTTAAAGGCACAAGCTCGAGTTAGAAGAATTAAGTTGAACACTCCCTAATAGTTTACATTTGCAGGAAAAAGACCGCATCAAAATGCACCATTCCTCTTACACACATGACATAACCAATTCGACAAAATGTGAAGCTAAATAGCCCCAAAAAGACACAAATGGGCTGTAACGAAGCTTGTTGACAAAACCATTCTGCTAACCACTAAATCGGCCTAAATCAACGCTGTACAGATTGTTTTCAACTTACATAAGTTTACGCTTTCCCAATCTGATGTAAGCTCTTGATCTAGTTTCATCATCACTCTGAGGAGAATCATCTACAACAGTTTGTTCCTGAAGTACTAGTCCTCGATTCCTACATCGTTTACGAATTGGAGTAGACATAGCAGTAGTTTCAGTTTCTAAGGTCCCCGTCACATCAGCAAGTTCAGATGCACCTCGTTTCCTAGATGTGTTTCTGCTTGGTGTTATCACGGTTGTTCTTTCAGGTTCTACAGGAATTGAATCTTCAGGCAAATGAGAATGACTTGATGTGTTTGCTCGGACTTCGAGTACTTGAACCCTGTGTGGCATTAACTCTTCACCTTCAGGTACACTATCTAGCATCACCTGTGAAATGAGACATGAGATTGCAATGCCATAGAGGGTAGTCTAGAGCCAAACCCATACCCCAAGTCAGAAGCTAGTGTTTGATTTTGGTGGTCAATTCTTTTCAACTATGACCATTAATTTCTCCGAATACATGTAAATAAACAATGTAAAACTTGGCTACTTTTATTCATTAAAACAATTGTTTTCATATTATCATTATAAAGAGATTGTAAGTAGTGTATTTTATGAGTAAATATTGGTAAAATTGACCTTGTTTGACCATAAAAGTCAAACCGAGTTTGAGAAAGTATAATAAACGGGATGCAGCCGTGCAGGGACTATATAAACACAGACATGCCAAGTAAATAATGGGCCATCTTGAAAACCTGAAAGTAAAGTAACTAACAATTTCTTTATCTAAACAGAACATCTTTCTACAGGAGCAAACGCATCTTCTAACATCTTCATCAAAGAAGTAATAGCTCAAAAAGGGTCAATAGTTTGAAATTTAGCAGAAATATTTCTTGTTTTCTTGCCAATTAAACCTGAGAAGATCCTGATTCTGGTAGTATTTAGTTTCTTTACAAGGCTAGTTTAAGACCAAGCAATGATCTTCCAAACTTAATAACAAGAGTAGAACTACACTTATAGGAGCTAACATAAGCCCTGAGATGAAAATGTCTATCACATCAATTGAATGAGGGCTAATTTCATCAAAATCTAACCAAGCTATTATATGAACATGTATAATGACGAATAGATTAATCAAGAGGTTTAAAATCAATCACACCTTCCAATCTTTAAAATCAAATCGCAAGACAAAATGATCATAGCAAACTTTGCCTGATTCTACTGCTTTAGCATCTGGAGCATTCCTCGGACCTGATACAATGAGCAGAAACAATTACCATCTCCATTATACCATACCAGAATACATACCAACTGCCTACCCGAAAGAACACTTACAAACAAAATGACCATTTTCATTGGCAGTGATTTCAGCTCTTCCATCTTTCGCCAGAAATGACAAAGCAAACAAGTTTTCTACCGTCTGCGCAAAAGATATTCTATTAAGAACCAAATTTTCCAATCGAACTTTTCGATATTTCCTCAATACTCCAAACATTGTCAACATGTTCATATCAGTATCAGTCTTTTCCTCTGAAACATTATTGAGCTGCAAAAGCGGAGAAAAGGGACATTAGATAAAAATCCATGAAAAACAGAAGGGGATAGGGAACAACACAAATAAATTTAGTGACAGAATAAAAACAATTAAAAAGAGGGATAAATATCAAAAAATAAATTTTCAGGAGGTTTGCTTCAAGAGTTCAGAACCTATCAAAGTAATTACTTCTAGTTAAAAGCACGAGAATCTCTCAAAATGGGAACAATTGAGTTTATCTAGCACCTATACCTCCTCAGGCCTTGCCATTTCAGTGGGTTTCACATGTTTTCTACGAACAGTACACTTCCTTATCTTTGGCTCAGCATTCATAGGCCCAATCCTGTAAAATATGCAGCAAACGTTAAACTTCAAATGAGACCACGGGTGGACAAATTCAGAGAGAAGGAAAATGTTCTAAAAAGTAGATTACATTGTACAATAGCCAGCGCCTTTTTTGAATATATGAGAAACAGCAAGACCAACGTCTTTCCAAATTATCAAGTTCCTTGCCCCATCTACAGAGCTATTAGCAGCTCTATCTTTCTGTCCAAAATCCCTAAGCAAACATGACATGAGATCTGATGGAGTTGCACCTTCGTTTCTTTGTGCTTTAACAGATTTCACAAAACAGCTTGTAATGTCTAAAAAAGCCTCCGCATCTGCAACCTGTTCCCTGGGCTTCTGAACTAAAACCAGAAATTACAAGAACCAAATTAGGGAAGTGAAAGGTTCATATATTGAACCTAATTCTACACCTAATTTTGCGCCAGTTGAGAAAGGTGATCTACCATGAGGATTTGTCCATTTCTAAAGTAATAACTAAACAAAAGCAGTGTTCATCTTAAGGCTGTTACATACATAGCATATCAACAAATCGTACATATCAATCCTTTTTTGCAAATACAGATGCCTATACTATGAGCCATAACCTAAAAGACCATGCAAATTTGACAGCTAAGTTCTGCTACTCAACCTTACGAATTACCACATCTAAACAATGGACTTTCTAATTACAATACAACACCTCTAACATCTCCTTTCACAAATTCCAACAATGGCACAAATGGCACCTGAAGAAGGTCTCCAATTCTATCAGAAATTAGCGATAAGAGCAACCAATTGTCCCAGCATCAACATCGAGATAATAGACCAAAGCATACTTTAGAACAATGCAAACCCATTGTAGCGCTGCTATTTAACAAGTGCTTGAGGCATTTAAGGCTTGCGTGGGATGGAGGTAATTATCAAGGGTGTAATAAAGCTGAAATAAACTATAAAATGGAGGTGACTGCCGGTGGCACATTACCACCAATCTCCTCAACTTTGTTCTCATTTTTAGCTTTATTACTCTTCTAATAATTACTCTCATCCCATACGACCCCTGCTTGTTGTGGTTCACATTCCATCCAAATATTCCAACTTTCCCTTCAACTAAAACATTCATAAACCAAAGTAGATTGTTTTATGAAACTTGGCATAGGCACACGACTAAGCGGAACAAAATGCAGCGAAAAGCCATTAATTTACTTATGTTATCATCATTAGACGGCAATAACCATAACAAAATGCAAATTATTAGGACATTTATAAGAAAAAGGCAAAGCTCTCACTAAAATTTAAATACCTTGTTTGTGCAAATTCTCAACCTCGTTTAAAATGGTCCTAAATTTGTCCGAATCCTGCATCGGCAAATCCTCATTTTCACCTGCATGATTTTTGTTACTCAATTACCCGTCATAGCAACATTTAATTTAATTAACAACAATAAAAAGTAAAAAAAAAATAAAAAAAAATAAAAATACCGCAAATTGAGTTCTTGACAGCAAGATATTTGGATCGAAGATTTCGACGAATTACAACTTCATCTTGTTCATCTTCTCTTCCTGTACTCTGATTATTAGCATTAGTATCAGCGGAAATTAGAGGATTTGAATGGTTATGAACATCTCTACTCCTTAATTCTCTACCAACTCTACTCCCAATTTCTTTCTTCACTCTAGCCATTCTCAATTGACTTTGGATTTGAATTTGAAAAGGATCATAAATAAGAGAAAAATGAAGGCAATGAACCCTAGAAAAAGAGGGTTTTTATTAAAGGCAATGATTATAGTTTTATATGAATAATGGACAAAACCCTAGAAGAAATAATAATAATGATTGATACAAAAAAAAAAGGATAAGAAGATGGCGCCCAGAATTTTCAAAGTGTTTTGAGAGAGTGACGAAATTTTAAGGAAGAGGGGTTTTCCCGCACTCTCCCCCTCTTCGTCCTTTCACAATTTATCAAGGCTTTTGTTTTTCCATGGTTTTATAATTTTATTATGTGCTTTCGCCAATGTTTGGGAAACCATTTTACAATTTAATGAAAAAGTGGTATTATAGGAAATAATATAAGTATAAATTATGATAAATGATAAAATGGGTACTATTATCATTTAAATAGGTACGAATTCAAAAAGATACTTTGAATCACCATCAACAATATAGGGGTCACGAAAAACATATAAAGGGTACGAATGACTCAGAAAAAAGTAGTTTCTCAATAACTTATTGAGAGACCGTCACTCCCAAGTTTTAGTGATGTTTGAAAATAAAGGAATTTTTTAATTGGTCTTACTTAAGACCGTTGTTCCAATTTTTTTCGCAATTGTTATATCTCGTACACTCTTTTACTATATTCCACACATTTCCCACTATTATTCCATTATTACCCTTCTTAAAAAAAATAAACACAAACCCTCCAACTCCTCACCATCCCCGACCACACATTCCACAACCCCGACCACCCATCTCCCAACCTCGACGACCACTTTGGACTGTCAACCACCCATCTCGATTTAGAATCATCACAAAATGTAGACCACCCTCATCCGTTCCCCCGCGTCGTTTTATAAACAAGGGGTTTTGATTGAGTTGAGTTGAAGGGGTGGTTGTGGAGTCGTCAGGCCGGAGTAGAATAGTCGGAACGGGCGACGTCGAGTGGTAGTGTTAGGCATGTATCGTCGAGTTTGGTGGTTGCTGCAGGCTGTAGGCGCGGGCAGGGGTTATCGCCGGATGGTCGGCGGAGTGGGATGTGGAGGGACGGTCGATGCGAGGATGGGGCTGTGGAGGGGTGGTCGGCGCTGGAAGGGTGGTGGGGAGGGATTGTCGGGGTTGGGATTTGGGTAGTTGTACTGTTTCTTTGTAATTTTTCTATTTTCCTTTTTTTTTCTCTCCCTTGTTTCTCTCTTGGTGGGGTGAGAAATGAGAGGGCCACACTCGATATAAGGTTAACAAATGTGCGGGATTTAGCAAGTTCCAATTTTTTACCAATTCTGCTCCATTTTACTCTCAGTAGGATGGAGCAGGGATACTCCATAGGAGTTATGGGGTTTTTTGTTTTGTTTTTTTTTTAAAAAAAGGTCAACTACCCATTGTCGGGGATGGTGAGTCGGGTACATTAGGACCCAGGACCCGGGCCCGTGATGCTCAACTTGGACCCATCCCTGACCCATAATCATAAGGGTCTAAAATTAGTTGACCCGGTGTAATACCCGTCTCTTTTAACACCTTACTAGATACGATAAATTATAGATTCTTCATCGTATACTTTTTTATGAAGGAATGGTGATATTTCTAGGTCACTCTCTAACCTACTCGACCGAGTGGGGGTCACTCGATCGAGTGGGTTGTGGCACTTGATCGAGTCGGGAGAGTCAGCGGCATTAGCCGGTTTGTATTTATGGACTCGTGATTAAGTAGGCTTATTCATAATTCATTCTTATCTCTCCTTAAAACTTGTTTAACCCTATCAATCAGTTGTTAAGCATAACCTACCCTACTCAATTATCCTAATCTCTCGAGGGAAAGAGCGACATTCGGAGAAAGCAAGATGCAACTTAGATAGATCGAAGTCTCTTCCTTGTTTTCGGTTTATCCCTGTAAGCGGTAAGACCCTTGAATAATTGGCCAGGTTAGTATCTTAATTCAATTATGAGATTGGTAATTGTAACCAAATATAGGTGTTGGTAGTGATCGTATTCAGCTGAACTATGTAGATGATGAATTTCTTGTGATTGTGTGAACGACCTTGATAGTAGCGTACAAGTCAAAATTATGTAATCGTAGCACGCACGTTGTGGACAAGCGTGTTCGTTGCATGATTTGGGTGCCACGGGGATTGTTGTGTTAGACATGAAGATCATAGATACATGTGGTGGAGTAGGACATACTTTTCGAGTTTTTCCTTCAAATGCTTATTTCCCACCCCCATTGACTTTGAATATGATGAATAATGTTAATAACAATATGCATGATATTCCCGCTTGTCATTCTTCTCCTCTCCCTATGAATATGTGTAGTATGCAATCTTTTTCATCAAGTTGTGAACCATGTGATGATTATGAAGATAACTATGATGCATGCTCCTCTTATGTTCTCCAAATCTCCATGGATGATTATATGGTGAATGATGTTAATGATGTGCATATCTTTGATTCTTCTTGTGAACCACCTCACCCTCTTCCAAGAGAGCATTCACATCCGTTATTTCAACATATACCCCACTTTTCAAATGTTGTGTCACTAAACTATGATTGTGAGTTAAAAAGAGTGAAATTTGGTGACGATGATGTGTGGTTGAATTAGCCAAAAAACCTTCTTAGTGAGAACTTTGAGGATCTTGGCCTATGTGAATTTGAGGGTGTGTCATTTGATGTGGACCATGAGGTTGTAAAAAAAAGGGTTGGTTGTGAAAGAAGATGCTCTTAGACTTGAGATTGAAGATGAAGCCATAGAGGAGAGCTCTCAGGAGGAATATGAGGTTGTTGATGAACCTTACGATGAGGAGGGCGTAAATATAACTTGGGATTCTCTTTATATGACATGGAATGAGAATTGTATACTTTAGGAAATCGAATTACGCACCCCTTGCCTTGGCGATGTTTGTATCCTAACTTGGCCAATGAAAAGAATGACAGTTTTGAGAGTTCTTGTGACAAAGAAGTTATGGACATTATTGTTGATAACCTTGACGAAGAAAGGGATATTGTTAATGATTTTGAAAAGCCAATTTTAGAGAAATTTGAGGTTTTCCATTATGTTGAGGATGAACCACTTACCTCCATTAATTGTGTTTACCTTATTTCTCTTACCCCTTCATTTGAACTCATGGTTATTGATGAGGATTGTGATAATCCTAGTATAGAGGTTGCTTTGACTTTTGGTATGTCACTTGATAGTGGTTTGATGAAGAGTTTTAAGGGTAGAGACATGGACATCACCCCTAGGAAAAGTTTGAAAGGGGAGAGTGATGTTTTAAGCGACTTTAGAAGTTTTAATCCTCTTCTTGTGAATTTGAAATCAAGTGACAAATATTTTTGGATAATTAGATATTTTGTAATACCTGGATATTTTGGGATCCGTATAAGAAGCCTTGGGACGCATGAGAGCCATACGAGAGTAAGATTTGACCTTACACTAGACCAAGTGAAGATTAGAAGTGGACCGAGTAGAGTGAACTTAGCCGAGTAGAGTGCCTACTCAGCCGAGTAGATTTGACTCGGCCGAGTACATAGTATACTCGACCGAGTAGGTGGCGCTCGGCCGAGTGAACCGCTCACTCGACCGAGTGACACTGTAAGTACCCGATAAATGTCATTTCATCCCCTAACCCTAATTCATTTCTTATCTTCCCCCTTTCTCTCTAAACTCTCTTCCTTCTCTCTAATATCCTCTCAAACATGTTCCTAAGGATTCTAAACTTGGATTGAAGATTAACACACCTCACTCACCATCCATTCACCTTTGTAAGTAGATTTAAAACATCTCCCTTCACCCTAACTTTTAGGGTTTTTTTGTATATTTCGATTATTAGTGATTTTATTTAGATTATTAAGTAATTAGTGAGTAGTAATAAGGGTTTTTGTATTGCATTGTAGTGTAGGATGATTTGTGATAGTTATTATATGGTTATTGTAGGATGAGACGGTTTTATGAGACGGAATCGAGTTGGATTCGTGTAGCTTG
>VHZZ01018750.1:0-12257 GCA_009801015.1 Silene noctiflora | reverse complement strand
TTGAGGGTTCCTACACTTGGGGCCTTGAGGAGGATCTTCCTTTGTGATATAAGCTCAAGAACAATCCAAGTAGGAGACTTGGATTGTGCCATATTACCGAAAATATGATATGTAAGTAATATGTTCTTATTTCTACTCTTTTAGTTATGCATGCACAAGATCCTTTAAATTAATAAAAATTTATAAAATCAGTAGGTTCACATAGTGTATGTGAGTTTCCTTCACACAGTTGGTTCAGGAGATGATAGAACAAGTGAAAACGATTAGGCAAAAGATGAAAGCAGCCCAGGATCGACAAAAGAGTTATGCAGATTTACATCCCCGTGATATAGAGTTTCAGATTGGGGATACGGTTCTTTTAAAAGTATCCCCTATGCGTGGGGTTATGAGATTTGGGAAGAAAGGGAAGTTGAGCCAGAAGTTCATAGGGCCTTATGAGATTTTGGATCGTGTGGGAAAACTTGCGTATAGATTAGCTTTGCCACCGGCCTTGGATCGAGTACATAATGTGTTTCAGGTTTCTCAGTTGCGTAAGTATGTGAGTGTTCCTTCACACGTTCTTAAGGTGGAAAACATCGAGTTGGATTAATTGTTATCATATCTTGAGGTCCCAAAGCAGATTCTTGATCGCAAGGTCAGGAAAACTAGGTCTGGGGAGACGGTTTTGCTTAAGGTTCTATGGTCTAATCACGAGGAGGAGGAAGCCACTTGGGAGGCGGAAGAGGCTATAAGGGAGCGGTATCCGTCTCTTTTTTATCAGGTATGTGTGGTTACGGGGACGTAACCATGTTTCTTTTAGGGGGTAGGAGATGATCGCATAAAAGTTTGGGTGTGGTTTTTGTTATGCGTATGTTGGTTTTGTTGCGTCGTGGAGAAGTGGTATGTTGTTTTTTATATGGGTTGAACTTTGGGGACAAAGTTCCTTTTAAGGAGGGAAGACTATAATACTACGGTTTTCTGTGTCCGTGGCTACTCTATCGAGTAGGGCTTACTCTCTCGAGTAAGTAAGTGTAATTTATAATCAGGGTTTGTCCGTTGGGCACTCGATCGAGTATGTGTGACACTCAATCGAGTGGCGGTCACTCGATCGAGTAAGTGACTTACTCGATCGAGTAAGTTCGTCTTACGGGTCTTTTCAATCGGCCTTTGTTAAAAACGCGAGATTGATATATTAACTTTTCCGCCAGCTTCTTTTCACTTTTCATATTATCTTTTCTTAAAATCACTCAAAAGCAAAAGAGAGAACGTAAGTTGTGTTTCTACTTCGCGTTGTTAGCAAATCCAAGGGTTAGAGTCGCCGGATTTCGGAGTTCTTTACACCGTTGCGCTCGTCGTCTTGTGGGTAAGATCTGGGTACCGTTTTTATGTTGTTTAGTTGATTTTGATTAAACCCTAGTTATGATTTGGGGGTAATTTGGGGATATTGTTGTTAGTGGTTTGTGATTGTATGATTATGTATGTATAGGAGGTGATTTCGTAGAGGAGCATTTCTGATCGTTGAGTTAACTGCGTGGTGATTGTTATTCAGGTAGGATTTTTCCTACTCAGTTATTGATTACATAATTACGAGTGGAATGTRTTTATTGATATGTTCTATGGATGTTTGGATGGTGATGGTATTGTATGGTTTAATCATTGTATGTATTGTCTATCTTGTGAGGCGCGCCCTCGGCTGAGTTGGGTCACTTGCGGGAGTGACTTCATGCCCTTGATTCGCCCTCTGTGGAACCCGCCACAGGAGGGGATGTGCACATTAATGAACATGAGTTTTACGCTCGGATTGGATGAGCGGGGATTTGGTGGGTACGGCTGCGGTCCCCCACTGGCGGAGTGGAATACCTATTGTGCTGGTATTCCGGCAGGGCTACACACTTTAGTGTGTAGTCGAAGATGTGATGTATTGGTGGAGTTGATGTTGTATATGTTGTACTCTTGTATTTGGATATATGTTGTCAGTAACTGACCCCGTTTTGTGTTTTGAAAACTGTGGTGATCCATTCGGGGATGGTGAGCATTTATTGGGCAGGTTTGATAGACACGTATGGGATAGCCGGGTTGAGTCACCACGTGATGATATAAGTCTTCCGCTGAGTCAGAGTTTTTCTAGTTGTAGTTTGTTAGATCTTTTTGAGACGGTTGTACCTTTTGTTAAGACAGTTTTGGCTTTGACATGTAAACAGTTTAAATTCATTTATTTAAGTACGTTTCGCTATTGTCCATTTGATATACATTGCCTCGGGAAACCGGGATGGTAGCACTCATGTGCCTAAGGTGGCCTTGGTAAGGCACTTTGGTGTATGGGGGTGTTACACTATCACCTCGAAAAAGTTATTTTCTAGAGGTTAACCGGTTGTCTAACAAGAGATTGGCCAATGCAATGGACGTTAGCAAGCGTGGGGCAAACCCCATCTAAAGTTTGGAATTGTGAAAGTTGAATGAGGTCAAATTTTGAATGCTAGTCAAATCCACTTTTGTTTAAAGAATTGTGCATTTTATTCCCAAAAACCTTTTATTATGCCACCTTGTTGATCTTGGGACGATCCTTGGCCTTTAAACTTGTAGAGAATCCGAGACCTGTCATATGCCACAATCATCATAGGGATTTCCTTCCCTCCCATTTGATCACTCTTGACGAAAGCATTTAGCGATTGTGGACAAAAGTAGCCTAGTTTAACACCACTTGGAGGTGACTTGTTTATATTCTCTTAGACTTAGTGGCTTGGATAACTAGTACCTATGATGGAGTGTGTACCCTTTTATTGCTTCCCTTTTAGTTGAATTTCCGCCACTTAGATGAGGAAAGTGGCTACTCTTTTTGTAGATGAATCCTTTGCTTTGTTTATGTGCTTCATGTAGGATGCATCGCCATTTTGGCAAGCCCCACCTTGCCTTGCAAGAAGGAATTCTATCTCATGGATATATTGTTGTGATTTGAAGGGGCGGAGTGAGACCCGCTAATTGTCTCACATCGGATATGTTATTATATTAGTTTAAATAAAAGGTCATAGTTTTAGTCACCTCTTTACTTGGGACGAGCAAAGGTTCGGTTTGGGGATATTTGATGTGACTCGTATTTACGCACATTTAGTCCCCTAACTAGCCTCGTTCCACATGCTTTTACGTGTTTATTAGGGTCGTTTCTTATCTTTAGCTACCTATTTGCTATTCTATGAGGTTTTGGTGGCTTTAGTAGGAGAAGAGCTCCAACCTTGCTTTAATGGAGCATTTCGGAGCTAAATTGATTGCATCTAACGACCAAGCATCGAAGAAGGGACCAAGGCTAAAGGCCCTAGTGATTAGAACAAGTATTCGGGCAATGGAGATGAACCCCCACGAGTTAGGGGGCAGCTAAGCCAAGAGCAAGAGGAAAAACAGTAGAGCTCGTGCGAGCACTACCTTATCTCGAGTGAGCTCGAGCCCAGCTCATGGGAGCTCCCTAGAGCTCGAGAAAGCCAAGCAGTAGGATCACTTCCTCGCAAAGCAAGGAGCCCCACGAGTTGCTCTGGCTCTAGCAAGTCTCCGGATTTCCTTAAGGGKTCTAATCGTCATTTAAGCCCTTAGTTAACCCTAACACTTTTACTTAGTATAAATAGCTCATTTAATTAGAAGAAAAGAAGGAAGAAATATCATCTGAGGGACTCTAATATCTTAGATTAGTTTAATTACATCTTAATCCTCTTCTTATTGCTCAAGTAATCTTAGATCTAATTTGTAATTGGAGAATTATTGGGTTTTGGATTGAAGAATAGACAACTCTTCATCTTTAATCAAAGCTTTCTTATATTGCTCCTCAATTTTCTTGTTCATCTTAAGTTGGTATAATTTCCTTACCCTTTACTTAATCCTTTTACTTAATCTTTGTTAATTGTTTTACTCTATCATCATGTTTATGCTTGTTAAGATGTTCGATACCATTATTGACATGTTTGCCATGATGTTGTGTGAGTAGTACTCTAGCTAGGGTTAGTGGGGGATTAGGGGGGTAATCATGGGTTAGATGTATGCATAATGAGTTCATATGAATGATTTTATGTTGTGTTTTTAACTTATGCACATGTTATTTTTGATGAAATGCTTGATAGACAACCTATCATGATTCTGTATCCTTTCAGCAAGACTTGTAATATAAGATATAAACCAACTTAAAAAAATTTAGACCATGCATATAGTTGAATAGCGAGAACCAAGTCGTTGTGGGTGTCTTAAGCTATAAACCAACTCGATTCCTACATCTAACTCTTTCTAGGGATATTAAGATATAAACTAACTCGATCCTAACACAACTACGATTGTTTGTTGACTCATTATTGTGAATATAACATGATTCCCTTATGAACCTATGACACCCTAGTACCTTTTCTCAATTGTTTACATCTTTATCTTTATTTGCATGCCTTGTTATTTCATTAGTTTACATTTTCATTGTAATAGTTTAGTTTACATCTCAAACTCAAATTGTGACACAAAGACATAGCTACTTGCATTTGATAATCGTTTGACCACCCATCTCGTTGATCGACTCCGGCTTACCGCTTGCAAGTTATTTTTTGGAATTATAAGTATTGTTTGATATCCCCACGATGACCTAGGGTGCGGCCTATCAGTTTATGATCTCTCAGAACCCCCTCCCACTTGCCCTCCCAATACCCCCTCCCACTTTCCCCTTATTCTCACGTCACAAGCTTGTGACAAATTTTGTCCGTGACAAATGAGAATTTGTGTTCTTTTTGGGGGGGTTTAAGTTGTTGGATATTTGGGTGGGTAAAAAGTAGATAAAATTTGTCCAGGTTTATGAAAAACGGTTTGGACTTTTTATCCTCCAAGTTAAAAAATTTATATTTATTTTTCTATACTGTAGTTATTACTAATTATACGTGGGTTGGAGACATGGAGATGATTTAGGCGGGTATATAAGTGGAGTGGGGTGGGTGGGTGAGTGTGGAGTGGGGTGGGTATAGAGCGGGTCTTATGTGATACCCGGACCCGCCCACGACCCGCGACGAATGACACTTTTGAAACCCATCCCCGCGCACCTTCCATCAAATCATTACCCGCAGCTGCCCCAAGTAGGGCGGGTGTGGGGCGAGACTCGCCAAAACCTGCCTCACTGACACCCTATATATGATGTTAACTCAACTAGTAGGAGAAGACAAAGAGCGAATAATATGTATTAACTTCTTAATTGTTTTTTTTATGAGAAGTGCTTAGAGATTTCTAAATACAAATTAGTTATGGTTTTATTGCGTCATATATCGCTCAAAGTAACTCTATCATGCCGTTTTATGTTGTAACTGGCGTGAGTCCCGTGTTGCAAAAAATGTGTGTAGTAATGCATTTAAACTCACCTTATAATATTATGTCATAAAACATATTTGTCCTACATCGAACTATTTATTTCATTTGATGTTAGATATGTATTTCATTTGACGATAGTCTGATTGACTAAGTATACAACAAATTTAACCAAAAACTTGGCCACTTATTATAATCTATAGTTGGTGTCCTTTTTAACCGAAACATTTGACAATACTATCTTATAATCTTTTTTATATTGATAAGTAAGTCTTTTATAAAACAAATTTACGAATAAAATATTGTAGAACTATTAACAAAGAACCTTGATGCCCTTATTAACCGATCAATGTAATTAGTGAGGGTTATTAAAGTGGCAATTTTACTTGAGTGTATATGAGATTAGAAATAGAAAAAAGTTATTTAAACCATATATAAATACTTATATACAAATGGTATTTATTTACGACATATGATTCAATAGAAAAAAAAATATGAACAAATTTATACACGCTACGTCCCAATCATTATTTGTTACCTTTGATTAAAATATTCATCAGAAAGAATATAGAAGCTAATTAAATAATTTGAGACAAAGGAAATAATACACATGCCAACAAGCGATACCAAAAGCGGAGAAGTTCAAAGTGAAATGACATGAATGGCCAAAGGTTTAAATTTCAATAAGAACCAAAAGGAGTGTCTTTCCTCACAATATTAGTGGCACAAAACCCTGCAATTTAAAGTTACAAATGCAAAATCCACATTGAAATGTCACAGGTGAACGCCAATCACCGAAAAACTATTTTGTACACAAATTGAAATGATAGAAAGTACAACAAATTCATACTTACTAAACAACTGATTGGTGAAAGACAATTTTGCAAGGATTTGAACTTGTCATATTTATTCACACATGTACCTGAAACCATCAAAATAAGACAATTTGTCAATGATAATTATGTAAATATAATAAGCATTTTAAAAAAAAGCAAAATTCCGAAGCATAGATTTCAACGTTGTAAAAATCGAGATACAACACAACGAATCATAATGAAAATATGTGAGTGTTCGAGTATGAACATGGAAAAAACAGATGGTGAAAAAGGAATGCTACTACGAGATTAATTAAATATAAGTGGTAGCTGAATATAAACTGGAGAGGAAAGGGTGAAAATTAAAAAATGTGTAAATGTCATGTCATTTAACTCTATACATTTACTCCATTATGGAGCAATGGATAAGAAAATTTTAAGATTTACAAACTTAGTTTTGAACGGTTCTCTTAAGAATGTTAGAGACCGCCACGTGGCAGCTAAATTGTAACACCCCAACCTACCAAAGTGCCTTAAAAAGGCATACCTTACTAGAGGAGAGTTCTATCATCTCGGTTACCCGAGGTAGTACGCATCAAATAGACCATAAAGAAACATTTATTAAAGTAGAGTAAAGTTATGCGATTACAAGATTCCAAACTCCAAATGAACTACAATTCAATATCCAAAGTAACACAACTATCAACTAAACTCAGCGGAAGCTATAAAGATAAAAGACACGTCGGTGTCCCATCCAATCCCGCATACAAGCTCATGCATCGACACCTGCTAGACTCACTGCTCGCCGTCAATGAATCAGCGCAGATTTTTAAAAAAAAGATGAAGGATCAGTACAACCATACAATCAACTACAATCATACAAAGTAAGTACTCAAGACAACTCAACTGATACTCAACCATCCACCAAACTCCAAAGTAACAAGTGGCTCCCATTGCAATGAGTAACCGAGTTCCCATTGCAATAGGTAATCCACCCATGCCATGTCAGAACGCATCACTGAACATCAAAATCCCCGCTTATCGCAAAGAGCAAACCCAGATCATTAATGTGCACATCCCCCTTGTGACGGGAATCACAAGAGGCGATACATGGAGGCGAAACCATCCTCTGACATGGCTCTATGATAACATCCACAATTCCACCAACATTCCACAACCACAATATTCATAATGATTCAACCAAACAATCATAATACACGCAATGCAATCAACTTTACAATTGTACTGTGTAGGAAAACCCTACCTTATTCGCAAACAACAAGGAGAAAATGGACAACGATCTAGAACTTCTCCTCTAGGAATTCGTCGCCTAAATAAATAAAACAATACAGTCACCATACAATTCTACAACAATCGCTCTAAATCCCACCAAAATAGGGTTTACCAAGACATAAAAGAGAAAAAGACTGAGATTGGGACTTACTACAATCGATACGAGAAAGAGGAAATCGAACGATCTACCACACCTTGCTTAGATGTTGATTAGAATGAATAGGGAGGATTTTCAAAAAGTGTTTTAGGTTATGAAATAATGTTAAACGTAAATAGAATATTAACAACCTCCGTAATCGTTTTAATCGAAATTGTGCAAAAACCCGATTTCAGACCGGACACTCGGTCGAGTCCCCAATGTACTCGACCGAGTACGACCTACTCAACTGATTGCAACACATACTCGGTCGAGTGCCCCAAAACAATAGCCTAATTAACAAACAAAAGCATCCCAAAAGACACAGTCGGTCGAGTTCAACCTACTCGACCGAGTACCCGAACAGCCTTACTCGGTCGAGTGCAGCCTACTCAACCGAGTACCCATAGCCTAGAATCTGAATTATTACAGTCTTCCCTCCTTAAAAACGAACTTCGTCCTCCAAGTTCATACTCATACCTACACAAACTACCCACAAAGCCAACTGCTACCCAACATACTCAAGTAACTCCAACAAGTACCCAAAACATAGCACTAAAACAACAAAACTCCCCAAACTAAGCCAAACCAACGTAGAAAACATATATGCGATCACATTCTACTCCCCTTAAAAGAAACAGGTCACGTCCCCGTAACGAAACAAACCTGATAGAAACAGGTCGTCTCACCATTTCTTGTCTTTCGCACCTTGCGATCCAGAATCTCCTTTGGTACTTAACATATGTGTAATACCCTCATCTACCAAAGTGCCTTACCAAGGACCACCTCAGCACATGGAGGCATTACCATCTCGGTTGCCCAAGGTAAAGTATATCAAATAGACCATATGAGAACGTTTATTAAATCAATGTAAAGTTGACAGTTAGAAATACCAAAGCCAAACTAAAATACAACTTCACTACTAAAAGTGATGTCTACTAGATACACAGCGGAAGCTAAATAAACAACTAAACTGGATGGCATCCAATCCAGGTCTCACACAAGCCCAGTCATCTAACTTGCTACACACCTTCTCACCATTCTCTAATGGATCACCGTAGTTTTGGAAAACAACACGGGTCAGCCAACCATACAATCAATCATAAACAAACATTTCATATAAACCAATTAAATCATTCCTTCTAGGTTACCCATTGCAACCGGTAACCCTCCCCAGCCAGTGGTAGACCGCAACCGCGCCACCTAAATCCCCGCTAATTGCAACGAGCGAATCCAGATCATTAATGTGCACATCTCCCTAGTGACGGGAGCCATAAAGGTTGAATTATGGAGGTGACGACCATCTCCCGACAATGGCTCCACAATCAACATTACCAATACCAATAACATCACAACATTCCACATTATGATAATCATACAATACCACATCATCTTATAATCAATCATACGGAAAAACTGAGTAGGAAAACCCTACCTTTAACGATTCCACAGCAATAACAACCATCATGTTCACAAATCGCAAGCATTGACATCACCACCTACAAACATCAATTATACCTTATCACTACGCTAATCAAATTCAAAGACCATACACAAACAGTATTTATCAACTTACCGCAAGGACATCTAGACTCTGACGATGAGAGAGATCCGACCCGTAAATTCGCGCCCAAGTCACGCTTTTCCCGGTACTAGGTTCATGGTGAAGGTCAAGGAGGTTGGGATGTGAAAGGCTAGAGAGAAGAGTCTGAGTTTAGGTTTAAGAGAAAGAAAGAAATGTTTTTGCAAAAATGATTTAAGTCGCAACCTCCGTCTAAAGTTATATATCGCTGACGCTAAGACACTTTGTAATACCCCGTATTTTTAGGCTTGGTCTATGGTTAGTCAACGGTATTTTGATAAACGTATATTATAAAGTAAAGTTATGTTATAAACTATAGTTATTTTATAATTTATATTTCCTTTCTTATTCTATAAATTATATTTCTTTTATACTTCTTTAATTTTTATATTTTAATCAGTGACACGGAACAATATAATAATAGTAATTATATTAATAATAGTAATACTAGTAGTATGACATAATAATAATAGTATTATAATAACCCTACTCACAATAGTAATATATGTAATAATATGATATAATAATAATATAATAATATTTGGTAAGTTTTCTAGCCCTTTCCTAATTGCAACCTTAGACGACTATATAAACAATTTTACCTATTCATAATTCACATACACCTCATAAATCACAATAAGGAGAGAGAGGGAGAATTTAGAGAAGGAAAGTAGAAGTTTTATATTTCATATTTTTGTCTCAAGGTAAGCTTTTATTTAAACTGAATTATAATTATATCATTTTACAATCGTCTTATAACTTGAACATCGTTTGACCTTCATAGACCGTGACCTCGGCCTAGCCGTGACCGTAGATTGTGACCCTAGGCTAGCTGTGACTACTGTGAACTCGGTGTGACCGTTGACCATGGGAATTGTGGTGGTTTGACCGGTGGTTGGGGGAGGAGAAACCGGGTAGTTAAACACAGACTTTCTAACCCTCTTTCACTCGTCTTGTCTAGGGGATGGTTGAATTGGAGTCCAGGTGGGTAGTCGGTCCTAAGAGGGTGGTCTAGGGTGGTAATGGTGGTGTCTTTGAAAGTGGCCCGCCGGAGTTGTGGGTAGAGGTTTTGGATTTGTGTTGCGCCGGGTTTATGGGACTAGATGTACCGTGTGTTTGTGTCGTGGGCTGGCTGGGTAGTTGCTGCTACTAGTGGACCCACTGTAGGTTAGTGGAGACCATTGTGGTGGCCACTAGTGGTGCGTGGTGGTTGTATTGGCATGGGATGTGTCCTTTGTTGTGATGTGAGTCTCGTGTGGGGTAGTTTCTAGGAGGTGTGTGGTTGTCGTTCTTGGGTGTTGTTGCTGGGTAGTTGAGGGTGATTTATAGGGGTGTCGTTGGTTGCTGAAGTGGTGGTTGAAGTCGGGTTTGTGTTGTTTGGTAGTGTTGGGTGTGGATTTTGATCGTGTGTGTAGGGCTTGAGTTGTGGGGCGTGTTTGGTGGCGTGAAGAGGGGTGGATGTGGTAGTTGTTGATGGCGGCGGATCGGTGGTGAGGATAGTGGTGATATAAGGCGTGGTGGCTGGCGGTTGGGTGGTTTAATGAGTCGGTTTGGTTGTTGGTTGAGCACGGTTAAAACTGTGTATGGGTTAGATGTTTGCGTTTGTTTAGAGTCGGGAATTAATTAGATTTGTTTACGAGTTTAGATGGTTTATAATTATAATTAATTCATAATTGTTTATAATTAATTTAATTTAATTAGCTTAGTTAATTATAAATAGAACATTTGGTAATCGTAAACTATTAATTATTTATTAGGTGACGGTTTATATTAAGGGGTGATATTTCTTATTTGCTTGCATTGCTTATTGGAACTGTTTGCTTATCAGGTAGGACAACTACTCAACTGTTATTGTGTGTTGTCTTATTATGTTTGCATTATTTCACATGAGCATTGCATTGGTTGATTGTTAGCCTTTGGCTTGATTTATTGAGGATATTTATCATGTTGTTGATTATTATTGTTGTATTGCATTCATGGCATACTGCATTAGTTATTGGTTGTCGGTTACTGTGATTTTAAGGCCTGGGCTGGTTCTGTAGACTTGTCTTTGGTGTCCTCAACTGTATCCTGTTTGGCTTAACGACGGTTGAGGGTGTCTTTGGTCCTAAGGAACGGCGAGGTGGGCGTTTCGTGTTGTGATGTTGATAAGCTCAGTTGCATTAGGATAGACATATCATGCATATTCATACTGCATTTGTATTAACTGTTGATTGTTATGCTACTCAACCTTTGGTTGACGTGATTTGTCTTTCATGTCAAAAATAAAATGATGCCTGCTTTAATTAATGGTGTCTTGTGGTGAATTAATTGATATTTCCGGTTAATTGGGGAGAAGATTTATTGAACAAGTTATATGTTAGCATTTGGGATCTTGGGATGCTAGCAAGGAGAAGAAATGACCTTAGATGTCTAGATCACTTAAATTGATGTTACCACTATCTTAATTTATTTCCACTGCGTAATAATTGTAAAAGTTTATTAGTTGTCCCTTGTCTTGTAATTACACCTTTATTGATTATTTATGTTCAAAGTACTTTGGATTTTGTTTATCTTTGCTATACACTACCTTGGGAAACTGAGATGGTAACATTTCTATTTATCTGGGAATGTCTAGTAAAGACTGTTGGATAAATGGAGGTGTTACACACTCGGTCGAGTACCAACATACTCGACCGAGTATGCTTAACTCGGTATAACACTCGGCCGAGTAAGCCTTATTAGGTCGAGTTCGAAGTCTCACCTACGATCTAACTGCCGTTCTAACTCCTACTAATCCGACGAATTCAAAGGTCGGTCAACGGGTCCTTGAAGGGACGGGTATTATAGTCTTCCCCCCTTAAAAGGAACTTTGTCCCTGATGCGTTCACTTTATATAGACATTTTGTACTTCATTTGCATGCATTTCTATGCATATTTCGTAGTATTTAGCTACAAATGTCCCCCGAATAGTCTACTTTGGTTTGTCTTGTATAATTTGCAGGTATAAACCGAAGAGGAGCATAATCGAGCCTAAACCATGTCCATATGCATACATTTAGGAGATGAGTTGAGTCGGAACTTGGAAACTACTATTTTGAGGTGCGCATTTAAGTGAAGAAGCTAGGCGAGCAAAGGAAGAGCTTCATATTGCTAGTGC
>VHZZ01018719.1:15497-25744 GCA_009801015.1 Silene noctiflora | reverse complement strand
CCTATGATAGAAGTTATCAAAAAGCCGATCAACCCTCGAACTACCTTGCTCGAGTTTAACCTTTGAATTCCAATCGCAATCGGAAATTCAACCAACCCAGAATCCTCCCCTGCTAGGTTGGTGATCCGGGTACTCCAGACCACAGGCTCACCAGACGGTCGCAGGGTTGCTCTAATATCACCCGTAACACCCCGCCCCAAACCTGGGGTTGGGAGTGGTCACTTACGGTAGATCGACAGTAAGTGTACATGGCCCACAAATCAACACGGGTCATTTCCAGCGCACTATGTCCTCACTCATGCGTATCCTGGGAACCTTCCCAGGAGGTCACCCATCCTAAGACTACTCCCAGCCAAGCACGCTTAACTGTGGAGTTCTTTTGCATGGATAACCAGAAAAGAAAGTTCACTGTGTTGATATGAGTAGTATTTTCAATCGCTTTAAGCACTAGTCAGATTTTAAGCCTATCAATGGACCTCTTCAAGGGGGTACCCCACCCGAATAACGTCTTCGGTTCAGGAGTATTACAGTAACACAAAGACTTGACTCACCACTTATCATTATTGTGTACACATAGATAATTCACGCACGTTTACCAAGTAGTAACGACGCCGAGCTACTCACACCACGTGTTTCTGTTTTGGTAAAAAATTACCTACTACCGATTAAATCGAGGGTAAGTCTAAATAGTCAATTGGAAATCTAATACGGGTCAATACTCAACAAGTTAGGAAATAACAATGAAAGAAAAAGTGCAAGAAAGTAGAATGACACAAAGATATTGGTGACGCGGAAAACCCGAATGTGGGAAAAACCGCGGGTAGTCGGTATCCCGCCAATATATGCACTATAACTGTTTGTGGGCGCTGAGGAGGAACAATGGCGAAAGTAAAACTTGAAGGAAAATACAATGATGTGACTAAAGCTAATTTAATAAGTTGATAAACTCCAATGTGAATAACTTGGAATGTGTGTTGTTGGAATGATCCGCTGCTTTACTTCAGTTGTGTTATTTATAGGCTCTTCCCTAGATAGGCTCCTCTTCAGAATATTCTTCCTCGAGCTGCTCAACTGCCCTATTTTTATTGGGGTTGTTATGTTAACTTTTGACTTGGTCCTTGTTCCTTCTCTGCAGGTACCTTTTTTCCTTCTCTGCAGGTACCAAAGATATTCCCCTTTTTTTCGTAAGTTGTTCCTACGATTGTTGATGGCCCAGTGATGTATTGCCACGTCAGCTTGAGAATGTGCGGTGGATTTTATCCCAAACAATTACCCCCAAAATAATTATCTTCACTTACCCATGTAATGATGGCAATTGCTTTTTCAGGGAGAAAATGGCTGGGAGTTGTTTAGCCACGCACGCCTTTTGCAGGTAACCAAGCAGAGCACATCTCCCATCACGCTATAACTTCCCACTTTCCTACTTCCTCTTAACTTCCCTCTCGCCCACTTCGTTTAAATACCCTAACCCCCCGTATACTTTCCACTTTTCCTCTCTTCACTCAACTCCCTCTTTCTCTCAGGTATTTCCCCTCTTCTCTTCTCTCATCATGCCTAAAAAATCCACTCGCCAAACCTCTCATCTTCTTAACTCGCCGCAATCCACCCCTTTCAACCTCTTTGCCTCCACCGGCATTCTTACCGACCCTTATCTGGGCGAGTCTTGCTATGCCGACGCTGATGTAGCCGAGGTACGAAAGAAATTCGGGTTGGGAGAGGACGTGGTGATTCACTTTCCCCAACCGGACGAGGCTCCGGACTTCTACAATCCTGGTTGGGCGTGCTTATATGAGCATGTCTTTCAGTTGGCTGCTCCTTTCCTCTGCCTTTATTGGTGCAACGACTCCTTAACTTTAATAGGCTAGCAACGAGTCAGCTTATGCCACATGCATGGCGGGTACTGGTGTCCTTGTGCATCTTAGACGAGGATTATAACTTTGGTCTAAGTTTTAGTGACCTCGCTACCATGTTTTTAGTCAGCTCTTTGGGTCATGGTCTTGTGACCCTTCGTTCCTGTAATAAGATCAATGATGAGGTCCTCCTCCCTAACAAAGTTAGGGATGATGACTGGTTTTCACGCTAAATCTTTGTGAATATTGATTCCATCTCTCCTACCCCAGACTACCTGTTAGACAAGTGGGGTCCTGTAGAAGGTAACCCTCGCTGTCCATCCTTCTGATTCCTTTTGATCTCACAATTCTTAATTGTGTGTTTTTGTAGCGCTGCCTCAACTAAATCCTTCCAAGGACCTTTCTGCAGTCTCCCGCTTTCTTGCCTTGCCCGCCAAAGTCCGAACCTTCCCAGCGCTCCTTTCTGCACAACTCTCTAGTTCCTCCTCTCACCCACTTGACGTAGACGAAGAAGTGGGCCCAGACGATTCAGTGGGACTTGAAGAAGAGACTTTGGTTGATCCAGGTGCCGACCTTTTAGCGGAACCGAGAATGTCTGTTGGTGAGGCTCTTCTTGTGTTCCATTTGTTATTTAATTATTTTCTCTCTGTTCCCGAGGAAGGCTGCTATGTGACTGGTGCTTTTACCCTTGTGCAGCCAAGACCCCCTTTTCCCTTAACTCTGTCCTGGAGAGGAAAAAACGCAAGCTGTCTTTCGTGCCTCCCCAACCTGCTACTAAGAAGAAAGCTACTCCACCTGCTGAGCTAGAACCAAAGGTTGCTCCCAGTCCGGCGCCTGTTCACCCTAGGCCTGGACCGCCTAATACAACCACTCTGCTCCGCTTCCCTCGTGGGTATGGGGGATGTCCTGATGTTCCACTCTCGCCCCAACTGGAGCAGTTCCTCCTGCCCCCTACTGCCTAGAACTTGGGCTCCAAATCCCTCCCCCACATACAAGATGTTTCGGCGGAGAGCACCTTCGTTGTAAGTGTGACTTCTTTGTTTTGTTCTCTTTCGTGTTTTTCCTGGGGTTGTGTTCTAATGGCCCTTGTTCCTGCAGAGTCTTCAACTTAACCTCTACATTTGCAAGGAGGTCCCCCGTTTGTTGGGCGAGGTGAATGCCCTGCAGCAAAAGGTCTCTGATCTGGAGTCCCAACTCTCCACTACTGACGAGGACAAGAAGATGGTGCAAGATCAACTGGCCCGTACTCAGAGGCAACTGGTGAAGATTGAGGGCACCAACTCCTCTCTCACCGACAGCTTGGCCACATCAAAAGACCAAATGAGGACCCTGAAGAAGTTGCTCATGCACGCTCTTGTGTATGACACCTGGGAGTCCAAAATTAAGCGCCTTCAAGGGTTCCAAGTCGGGACCCACACCTCCTGGAATCTGGCTGAAGAGAAAAAGCATTTTGTTGCAGCTTTCCCCACTAAGCCGGACTTTAGCATTATTGACGAGCTGATGGCGGAGGATGAGGGGAGTGGCCCTTCTGCTGAGGAGGCTGCACCTATTGAGGAGGTAGTGCCTTCTGAGGAGGTTCTGGCCGAAGAGGAAGTTGTGGTGGAGGTCTCTGCTGAGGAGGTTGTCCCTGATTATGTCGCCACTCCTACTCCTACTGAGCCTGTTTCAGATAAGGCAGTTTAGATGGGGAATGCCCCTTTGTTAATTGTAGTCTTCCTGTTTTCTGTTGCCCTTTGTGGCTTTCTTTTGGACCTTTGTACTTTTGCCCCCTCTGGGGTTTCTTTATGTTAATCGTTAACTTTTGCTATGTTCTCGCTGTGCGTACCTGTTTTGTGTTGCATGCATTTGTTTGTTGGCCATATTTTCATACTGTTTTGTTGGGGTGACTATGGTGGTACTGGAGTTTTTTCGTCCTGATGGGACGTCGGAGTTCCTTGATCGACGACGCGCAAGGTGTACTTCCTGCAGGAGGAACATTTTGCTAGTCCCTATTCCATCGAACTGCTAAGGATTAGTTGCCAACTCAAAAATGCGTCTCAAATATCTCAAATGAAGAAAGCCACATTTATTTAAAACAAAGAGGGAGCAGGTTACAAAAGAGATAGTTTCTCAGGAGCGTAAAATTGTGCTTCTTGAGGCAGTACATTTTAAACACAGATAAATGAAATAACATTTAATCCGGGCCCTTTGAAAAGACATCTAAAAGACGCGACTCCCTCATTTACTCCATCAATGCTCCCTGCTAAGACAACATCGTGGGACGAAAAAAAAAAACTTTATAGAGAGAAATTTAAGAATACGTTTTAAGTTGTCATCCCCTTAGCAATACCTTATAGGTCCTAGGTGGCCAGCACGCGAGTTCTGAACGTGGTACCTTGTCAGGTGGATTGTGTTCACTCTGGAGTTGAGTTGAATAAGGAAACAATACGTTACTTGCTCAGGCAGTTAGAATTAAAGATATTTAATTCCCGGACTGTTAGTGTTATTCGTTGTACCTTACGAGACCTTGGTCCGTGGTTCCAGCGGGTGGATTCTTGGCGTTGTACCCCCTCACTTGTTAACTGTTTCATGATAGAGTCAATTTTAAGAAGTTACCTTTTGTACCAGTTGTGTGTACAGAATTACAGATTTCGTACCTGTTGTGGGAGGACCCTAAATGAAAGAGCTCAAATGTAATATTTCTTTAGGTGGATAATGTTCCATGGCTTTTGTATGAGCTTTCCCTCCATAGTCATGAGTTTTTATGCTCCATTACCCACCACGCTTTCTACTTGATACGGCCCCTTCTAGTTGTAGGCGAACATTCCTGCTCGTTTGTTCTTGGTATTCTTAAAGACCTTCCTGAGCACCAGATCTCCAACCTGCAAGGTTCTGATTCTCACGTTCTTATTATAACTCCTGGAAGCAGTCTTCTTGAAGGATGATATCCTGATCTGCGCACTGGCTTTGAGTTCGTCCACAGTATCCAGGTTGCTCGCCATTTCTACCTGGTTCCTATCTTCAGTAATTCATCCGTACCTGTGTGTCGGCACTCGTACCTCATCAGGGATTACGGGTTCTGCCCCATATACCAGTTTTTACGGTGTTTGCCCTGTTGCCACCTTAGGGGTGGTTCTGTCGGACCATAGTACCCAGGGGAGCTCATCTGCCCATTTGCCTCCCAGTTCATGCAATCTTTTCCTCAAGCTCTCTATCACAATCTTATTGTTAGATTATGCTTGGCCATTGGATTGAGGATTCCTAGGATTAGATTTAAATAGTGCGATGTTCCACCTGGCACAGAAGGCCTCGGCGTTGTCAGACACAAATTGGGACCCATTGTCGCATACTATTTTTGAAGGGATACCATATCTGCATATGATGTTCTGCTTGATAAAGGAGATCACGTGCCTCTCAAGAACCTGTGGGAACGCCTCTGCCTCGATCCACTTAAAGAAATAATCTGTCATAGCGAGCATATAAGTCTTATTTCCTGGGGTACGGGGTAGAGGACCCACAATGTCCATCCCCCACTTCATGAAAGGCCACGGTGATACTATCGGGTGTAATGGCTCTGTCGGTTGATGGTTGACTGGTGCATGCCTCTGGCAGGCGCCGCACCTCTTCACGTGTTCCATGGCGTCCTTACGCATTATTGGCATGAAGTATCCCTGCCTGAGCGCCTTGTTGGACAGGCTCCTGCCCCCTGCATGATTTCCACATTCCCTGCTGTGGATGTCATGCATAACAGCTTGTGCCTCCTGATTGCTCAGGCATCTCAGGTTTGGACCTGCTAAGGACTTCCTGAACAGTATAATGTCAAGTAATATGAACCTAGAGACCTTCATCTTAAAACTTCGCACTTCTTCTTGTCAGAAGGGAGTACGTCATTGCGCAGCCAATCATGGTATAGTTGTCGCCAGTCAGGTGGACCGTCCCGAACGTCCGTGGTGCCCAAGACCCTTGCTTCCTGGGTCCACCGTGTGTATGTTTCACCGTCAACGGTTTCTTGCTTGCGAACAGCAGGCTCCAACACATGTATGATGGGAACCGTTGATATTTCCCCCGGTTTAAATGTGGCTCCCAGGGTGGCTAGTGCATCGGCCTCCAAGTTCTGGTCCCTGGAAATTTGCTTTATAAAAAAGGTGGTGAAACGTGGTTTCCGCTCTTTTGCTACCTTAAGGTAGGCTGCCATCTTTAAGTCTTTGGCGGCATAAACGTCGTTCACGTAATTCACGAAGAGTTGTGAATCACTGAACACCTCTATGTGCCTCACACGAAGGTCCAAAGCCAGTTGCAGGCCAAGGATAAGGGCCTCATACTCTGCTTCGTTGTTGGTGGCTCTGAACTCGCACCGTACTGCTTGAACAATCTGTTCCCCCTGAGGGGAACGGAGGACCAGACCTACCCCCTGTTCCTCTCATGTTGGAGTCCCCATCAACGTAGAGTATCCACTTCCGGTCGCCTCTATCCTCTGTTAGAGTCAGCACATCTTTGTCGGCCTCTTGTTGGAGTGTTGGACTGAAATATGAGACGAAGTCAACCAGTGCTTGCGACTTTATGGTTGTTCGAGACTCAAATTTCAGATCGTATCCACTCAAGTGGACCGACCATTTGACCATTCTCCATGACAGTTCTGGCTTTCTCATTACAACTTTCAGGGGGTATCTAGTGACTACTGAGATGGTATGTGATTCAAAGTATGGACGCAGCTTGTGGGAAACAGTGACAAGGGCCAAAATAAGTTTTTCAAGTGATGTGTACCTGGTCTCTGCAGGTAGCAGAGACTTACTGATGTAGTACACTGGCTTCTGTGCTCCTTCATGTTCCCGAACTAGCACGGTGCTGACTGCCGCCTCGGTTACTGATAAGTACAGGTACAGGGGTTCTCCTGGCTCGGGCTTTGAGAGTAAGGGAGGCGTGCTGAGATAACTCTTGAGCTCCTCAAATGCCTTCTCGTGCTCCGCTGCCCACTCGAATCTTTCACTTTTCCTGAGCATGTCGTGAACAACCGACACCTGTCCGAGGATCTCAATATAAATCTGCTCAAGGCAGCCACCCTTCCTGTCAATCTCTGGACGTCCTTTGGCTTCTGAGGGGACTCGAGCTGCAACACCGCCCTAATCTGCTCCGTGCTTGCCTCAATTCCCCTATGGGTGACCAAGTACCCTAGGAATTTCCCAAAAGAAACCCCAAATGTGCACTTCAGGGGGTTCAACTTCATGCGGTACTCCCTCAGTATTTCGAATGTATTGGCGAGGTGGGCCATGTGCTGTTCCGCCTTCTTGGACTTGACCGCCATATCGTTTATGTATACTTCCATTGTTTTGTCAATTTCATCTTTGAACATTTTTTTCACCAACTGTTGATAAGTTGAATCGGCATTCCTTAACCCGAGTCGCATTACGTTGATAAGTTGAATCGGCTGTTTTCTCCTGGTCGTCGGGGTGCATTTTAATTTGATTATAGGTACTCCATGCATCAAGGAAGGTGAGCATTTCGTGGCCTGTTGTAGCGTCCACCATGGCGTCTATGTGCGGCAGTGGGAATGGATCTTTTGGGCATGCGTTATTCAAATCCGTAAAGTCCACGCACACCCTCCACTTGTTGTTCTTTTTCGGCACGACTACCACATTAGACATCCATTCTGGGTATTTGAACTCCCTGATCTTTCCAGCTGCCAGCAGGTTGTCTACCTCCTGGTTAATTTCTGCGTTCCTTTCTTGAGCAAACTTTTGTCTCTTCTGTTGTACTGGCTGATAGCTGGCATTAACATTCAGTCGGTGCTTTATGATGCTTGGGTCAATGCCTATCATGTCTTCATGTGACCAAGCAAAGCAATCCATGTTAGTGCGTAAGAACCCATGTAGGGATTGACGGATGCTACTTGTACAATCGGAACCTATTAGTACGGTTCGCTCTGGGTGTTGTACGTCCAAGCTAACTTCATCTAGTTCCGCCTATGGAGGCTCAATATACTCCCTCTGGACGTACAATTTCTGTAATTGCTATGTTGGTGGTGGCCTTGTTGTGGGCCTTAGGGCGTCCCTGTAGAAATCTCTGGCTTCCTCTTGGTCCCCACGAATTTCCTGTACTCCCTTTGGTGTCGGGAATTTCAAACTCCGGTGGTACGTGGATGGTATCGCCTTCATCTCGTGGATCCATGGCCGGCCCAAGATGACGTTATAGGTGGACGGGCCGTCAATGACCAAATATCTTACCTGCTTGTTCACTCCCTCGGCATAGGTGGGGATCACTATCTCTCCCAAGGAATGCTTGGTTTCCCTACTGAATCCCACCAGTAGAACTACCTTTTGAATTAAGTCCTCCTCACTGAAACCCATATTTCTTAAGGTTTCCAGCATTATTAGGTTCACAAAACTTCCTGTATCAACGAGGATCTTTCTCACCAAGCAGTTCCCTATTGAGAGGGTGATAATCAGTGCGTCGTGGTGCTGTTTCCCTATATCAGGGGCGTCTGACTCGTCGAATGTTACTCCTAGCAGATCACTGGTGTTGATGTGGCAACAGGATTCAGGCTTGTCTCCTTTTGTTTTGGTGGCATGTCGCTTAGCTGATGAGTAAGTTAGGCCACAGATGTCTGACCCCCCTGTAATGTCATTAACGACCCTGGAATGCAACGGTGGTGGGGAAAATAGCTCCTGCTTTGGTGTGTTCACTTTGCTAGATTTGGCTCCCCTGTGGTAGGAGGTGGTCCAAGCACCCTATTCCGTAGAGGAACTTGATCTCCTTCCGTAGGACCGCAGAGTCTTCGGTGTTGTGGCCGATGTCATTATGGTATTCGCACCTTCTACTGTCATCTGTTTTGTCGTTCTCCCGTGGTACCGGCTTCTTGGGCCACCTGACTTGCCCTCCAAGCTCTCTCAGTGCCTTTAGCACTCCTACCAATCCAGTAGTGAACCCTTACTCGCTTAGCTTGGGCGGCAAATAGGCATTATCATTCCAGTCTTCTTCTCCGGAGACTTTGTTTATGGTGTTCTTGTTGTAGGGTTTTGACCTCTAATTTTTCTTTTCGGTTGGTGTCTTCCTGCTGGTATGTCCTCCCTTATGGTTTTGTCCTCCTCTAGCCGGATTGCTGCCATGGCCTTCCCCTATACATCCTCGTAGGTAGTACAAGGATACTTAGTGAGATCCCTGTACAGGTCTTAATCTTGAATGAGCCCTTGCCTGAATCCTTCTATTGCCATGGCTATGTCGCACCTAGGAATAGAAACCTTCTCCTTGTTAAACCTGTTCAAGAAGTCCCGGGAGGACTCCTCGAATTGTTGGATGATCCTGTACAAGTCACCTGTTTGCTTCTCCGGCTTGCGGCTACTGGCGAATTGTTGGTTAAAGGCATTAACCAGGTCCGCAAAGGTTGATATTGACTTATTTGGCATGCTAACAAACCATTGCAATGCAGCCTCCGAGAGAGTCGACCCGAAACCCTTGCACATACATGCCTCCTTCAAGGAACCGGTTGCGGTGATTACCATCATTTTCTGCTTGTATTGGTTTAGTGGTCCAAGGGGTCAGTGGTTCCGTCATACAAGGTAATGGTTGGCGGGGTGAACCCCTTGGGCACGCTGACCAAGGCTATGCTATCCACAAAAGGTGCTGATAAGTACTTTATTTATGCATTTTAACCCCCTAAATTAGCTCTGTGTTACTTGTCATTTAGCACTTGTCTAAGTGTTTTTGAGCTAATATCGTGTTCTAGTTGCTTGGTTTTCTTTTAACGTTTTTTGTAGGAAATATAGCTTTCATTAGCTAATTCCCGACAATAAGAACAATTATCGAGAACACAAAGCTAAGTGGAGAATGGATTGGGTCATGCATGGCCATGCAAGCTTAAAGACATAGAGAAATGATCAAAGTGTGAGGAAATGGCCCAAGTRATTGTCCAAGCCAAAATGTAAACAAATGAGTAAATGAAGCCCAAAAGAAATCCAAGGAAGGATGTGGAAATATCAAGAATTGGATTCCAAGTATTTTCCACATAACAAGACAATACCGGGCAATTAAAGATGCATCAAATATGATTATTGGATTCCCGGGGCATTAACTATGGACATTTAAAGCCATAAAGCTGGATTGTTACGTCCCCGATCGGGGTGGCCTATCCCCGATCGGGGTTGCATGTATTTAAGTTCCTCGGATTCTTGTAGGGTTGTTTACGTTTGCATTCCTAAACTACTATATAAGGAGGGCTATTCCCGACCTTAGACACATCTCCTACAACCTTCTTACACATATTTTCTTAATATTATCTCTAAAATTCTAGTAGTTAGTTCAGTTTGTTTAGTTTAGATTAGTTTAGTTTGGTATTTCATTGTTACATTTTAATCATTCCTTTATCATTTTCCATTTACAATTTCAATTCAATTCAAGTTATTGTTCTTCAAGTTCAAGTTCTTC
>VHZZ01018715.1:18262-33230 GCA_009801015.1 Silene noctiflora | reverse complement strand
GTATTAAATAATTGACTCAACATCACATTGACTAACCTTTTAGTCATTTTAGGCATCAATGTAATTATATTCTCATATAATCACATTTCTCAAGTACATCCTTTAGGTGTGACTTTTAGGGACCAGTTGATCACCGTCATCTGTATGATAATAACGTCAAACTTCTAGCAAGCCAACCGTTATTAAGTAAACGTTAATCAACTGATTAAATACGAAGTATACTCTGTGAACCTATAAGAGATTTATACATGTTATGACACTAAATGTGGAGGACACTGACTCCAACATAGTAAGTGCTTGTACTTTTCCTTGCATTTTAGTTATTCTCTTTCCCCATTAAACATTTTGTCTTGCTGGATTATGTGCTGAGAACTGTTTCTACGGTTTGATGGTTGTTTATTGTTGTGCACATTGAGGACAATGTGATGTTTAGCTTGGGGGAGAGATGTGCATCTTGCTAGAGCATGTTAGCTAGCTTTACATGTACTTAGAAAAAAAAAATAAAAAAAAAATTGTGCTTACCATGTGACTTTGTGAAGCTTACCCTCACTTATGCTCTCTTTGCTTATCCTAATTGTAGCTTTATAGCTAATGTTTCACACTTATTGACGGGATTTGCATATATGGGGATGTCTTGATATAGTGGGTAGGGGATGGAATTTAGACCTAGTAGGCTTGATCTTGACTTTGGCAAGCTACAAAAATTGAAAGGTAGGGCCTCCTTAGACCGGTGCATTTATACCCAGTCTCACTTAAGTGTGTGTAGGTCTCCTTGTGGGGTGCATTACATCAAAACACACAAGTATGTTCTTTTTTCCACTTTTTATGAGCATTGTATTCATGATTTGTTAAGCATTTGAAGCTATTCACTTTGACTTATTGCCTATTCTCACCCCTTATACACATTGCCTCATATCTAGCTACTTTCAAAACTTGCCTACCTTGTCAAGCTAGTAGCTTTATCATTTGTGTTTGGGTGCTCATTTAGGATATTATTCATTTGTGTCATTGTGTGCTTGGTTGGGCGGAATTACTGATTTCCGTGCCTCGATTGGTTTTTGAATTGAGAAAAACAATGAGAAGTTGAAAACAAAGGAAGAGAAAAATGATATGAAAAGAATGGGAAAAAAAAGCAAAATTGAATGAAAAAGAAAGAAACATGAAAACAGAAGATATTCTTTTGGCAATTTTCCAAAGACGTTATCACTACAAAAGGTAATCTTCCCTCAAGAATTGATGCTATTGTGGTATGTGTCCGATTTGTCAATGTGAGATGGAGACTTGTCTCGACCTTCCCGTGGGTGGGTGGGTGGGTGGGTGGGTGGGTGAGTGGGGTGGGGTTGGGGCTGGAGTTGAAGTTGCATCATGGGTTGGAGAGGGTGAGTGAGTGTGTGAAGGTCAATTGGAGGGAGATGGAAGAGCTCGAGATGGAGACGTTCATGATGGGAGTATACATGGGCATGTTGAGAGATGAGGAATAAGTTTGTTTTCGACAGGCCTTGGTGAGTGCGGACAAGGCAATACGAAGGGTGTTAGAGTTGATACGAAGGTTGGTAGAGCTGAAATGAGAGTTGGAGGGGGTTAAAGAAGGTGACAATAGGGACGTGGGTAAGGGGAGGGTGAGTGGGCATGAGGTGACGACAGGATTGGAGAGGTCGAGGGAGGGGCAATAAGGATGAAGGAAGCTGGGTGGTGGAATGGTTAAAAATAATGTCGACTCGTAGGTGAAAAAGGGAGCGGGAATAGGGATAGGAGTTGTCTATAGAGATGAGAAGGGTAAGGTTATGTGGGGAGTGGCGAAGCGTAGACGCATGAGTGGCGAGCCTCGGATTGCTGAAGCCAAATTATGCTTACGGGAATCATGGATGCAAAACGCAAGGTTCATATGGATATGGTCATGGAAAATGATTGTAATGAGGTCGTTAAAGCCATTATTAATAAGAAGAAGGGCCGCAATGAGTTTCTTTCTATTTTAGATGAATTACTTCGATTGCTTTTAGTTTTGATTCGGTTATTTGGTCGTTTGTTTCGAGAAAGTTTAATAATGTTGCTCACTTTCTTGCTCACAAATGCCCTCTGGGCAGGAGTGGACTATTTTCGGATGATGCAATGCCTGGACATATTGTAAGCATTGTTAATTGTGATTTATATTGAAGGTATTAATCTTTACTTTTCTTTACTACTATTTAGAGAGTCTAGTAAGTGATTATAAATTGTTAATGTGGTAGTTATGGACAAGCCTCACCATCAGCTGTTATCAAGTTTAGATTATAATACTTCATATCGAGTTGGATTCTATTAGGGTTATTATCACGGTAGGTCATTATTGGGTGTTAGGTCGAGTCGATTTAGTTTAAATCATGGTATAGTCAAGTTATCCGTTCATTGTGCTTCAAATTCGAACAGTGATTTCATGTCTTGATAATCATAAGATTGATTTTTCTTTTTGTTGTAAATCTAAATAATTGAGGTATAGATCAAGTTGAATCATTTTCAAATCAATATAAAATTCATTATTGTCGACTAAGCTATTACAAAAATCTTCTTTCAACTTGGTTGATTCCAATTTTTGGGTTAGGATAAATCAATAATGTCGATTATGAATTTGAACTCCTAAGTAATTATATCACTTGAAAAATTAGTTTAATTTACAAATTACAATTCTATTAGAGTTTACACATATCTAACAATACATCTCCTATCAAAATAACTGAGCTAGATGATCGATCCCCAACAAACCAACTCAAACTATTGAAGTATATAACAATAGTCAAATAGCAACGAATTAGTTTGAAAAATAGTTTGCATTTTCCAAAACGGAACAGGAAGATGACACTAAAAAGTAGTTCAAACTCTATCCTCGTATTGTTAACGACAACTAACATCAACTGTCATTATTTGGCTCATTACTCATTAATGTCAGAGATTTCATAGATTACCAAACCATAAAAATTAGCCGTTATATACACTTGAATGACTTGATACTCCATTAAAAAAAAGGCTCATTTCTCCACATTTAATTGAAAATTAATGGAAGAAAGATGCAACTTTTTAAACACAAATAGCTGAAAAACTAGCCGTTAAGAGGCGCCTCTGCACCATTAACACCCTGACCCACGTGTGTGTTCCTAAGAAATTTCATTTTCACGAGATTCTTTCTCTCTCATCACGTGCCCCTTTCTTTCCCTCACCAAACCCCAAGCTTCTCCTCCTACAAAACCACAACTTCTTCAAATTTTCCCCTGTTTGTACTCCACATCATTCATTATTTCATTAAAAATAATCCAATTTTTTTATTTTTTATTTTTTCCAAAAAATCAATTTTAAGGAGTGCCCATTTGATCAAATGTCAATGGAGTCACTAAAAAAGAAGGAAAAATGGAAGATTGAATCCCAAAATAGAAACCCAATTGTTGAATTTAGATATAAGTTGCTAATTTTGTCGCAATTATTGATGATTTTGAGTGGAAAAGTGAAGTGTGATAGAGGGTGGGATGGTGTGGTTATAACACAAGAAGATTATCAAGGATTACAAGCATTTAAGAGAGAATTAATTGACCCAAATGGATTCTTAAGGAGTTGGAATGATAGTGGTTTTGGTGCATGTTCAGGTGGTTGGTCTGGTATTAAATGTGCCAAAGGTCAAGTTATTGTAATTCAACTTCCATGGAAAGGTTTAGGAGGAAGATTAACTGATAAAGTTGCTGAATTTCAAGCACTTAGGAAACTTAGTTTACATGATAACCTCATTACCGGTCCAATACCGTCTTCTTTAGGTCTACTTCCTAATCTTAGAGGTCTTCAACTTTTCAATAACCGCTTTTCGGGTTCCATTCCTGCTTCATTAGGGCACTGTCCTTTGCTTCAGACCCTTGACCTTAGCCATAATTCTCTTACTGGTACCATCCCACCTAGTCTTTCTAATTCTAGTAAACTTTTTTGGGTTAATTTTAGCTACAATGGTTTATCTGGTCCTATACCGGGCGAATTGACTCGGTGCAGGAGCCTTGTTGTTCTTGATTTTAAATATAATGAGTTGTCAGGGTCTTTGCCAGATGATTTAGGGAAACTTTCTAATCTTAGAACATTGGATTTGGGTCACAATGCTATTAAGGGTAGTCTTCCTAGTAGTATGTCAAAGTTGTCATCTTTAAGAGCATTGAACTTGGAAAGTAATTATCTTGTAGGACAGTTGCCTGAAAATATTGGTGATCTTAGTAACTTGTCTGTGATTAACCTTAGGAGGAACCGATTTGAGGGGCAAATTCCTCCATCCATTGGCGATATTTCCTCTCTTGCTCAACTTGATTTGTCCTTCAATAACTTCAGTGGAGACATCCCTGATATACTTTCTGATTTGTTGAGCCTTAGTTCCTTAAATGTCTCATATAATAACCTTTCTGGTCAAGTTCCTGTTGAACTGTCTCAGAAGTTCAATGACAGCTCTTTCATTGGGAACCGGAACCTTCAGTTATGTGGGTTTAGTCCTTCTACCCCATGTCCATCCCAAGCACCATCTCCTTCACAAATTGGCGTCCCTAAAAAACCAAAAAAGGGCCGAAAATTGAGTGCCAAAGACTACATTCTAATAGCAGCTGGTGCACTACTTGTAGTTATGCTCATCCTTTGCTGCATACTACTGTGCTGCTTAATCAAGAAAAGGTCTGTATCAAAGGACAGGGAGGAAGGAGTTGCAGTTCCCGGGGGAGCACGGGCCGAGAAGGGTGGGCCATCTGCGGATCCTGAGGTGGAGGCAGGCGAGACGGGTGGCAAGTTGGTACATTTCGATGGCCCATTCGTGTTCACAGCAGATGATTTATTATGTGCAACAGCTGAGATTATGGGGAAGAGTACATATGGGACTGTTTACAAGGCGACATTGGAGGATGGAAATCAAGTGGCAGTGAAGAGGTTAAGAGAGAAGATAACAAAAGGGCAGAAAGAATTTGAAGCTGAGGTTAATGTGTTGGGCAAAATTAGGCACCCAAATCTTTTGGCAATGAGGGCTTATTACATAGGACCTAAAGGAGAAAAGCTTCTGGTCTTTGATTATATGCCCAAGGGAAGCCTTGTAGCCTTTTTGCACGGTAAGCAATTTCGCCAAGCCTTCCTAATAATGTCTATATAACAAAATTAGACGACAACACCTTAATTGAAAATCTGTTGTTTTGTGTTGCAGCGCGTGGCCCCGACTCAAGGATAGACATAGACTGGCCTACCAGAATGAGAATAATACAAGGATTGACAAGGGGGTTATTCCACCTGCACAACAATGAGACCATAATTCATGGCAACCTAACATCAAGCAATGTCCTCATTGATGACAACAACACCACGAAGATAGCAGATTATGGCCTGTCACGGCTAATGACAGCGGCAGCTGCAGCCAACGTCATTGCCACAGCTGGAGCATTAGGATACCGGGCTCCAGAGCTATCCAAGCTAAAAAAGGCCAACACAAAGACAGATGTGTACAGTCTCGGAGTGATCTTCTTAGAGCTCCTAACAGGGAAATCGCCAGGCGAGGCAATGAATGGAGTTGATCTGCCACAATGGGTTGCTTCAATTGTCAAGGAAGAGTGGACTAATGAGGTGTTTGACTCGGAGTTAATGAGGGATGCTTCTACCATTGGTGATGAACTCCTAAACACCCTAAAGTTGGCTTTGCATTGTGTTGACCCGTCGCCATCAGCTAGACCGGAAGTTCAACAGGTTTTGCAACAATTGGAGGAGATAAGGGCACCTGAAACGGCCCCCACTTCTGGTGATGATGGTGGAGGAGCTCTGTCGGCAAGCGATTGAAGGGACTTTCCTTGGCAATGGAAGACTAGATTGACCTTTTTTGAGCTTTATAATTTTTGATGTTTTGTCTTGAATTAATTAGGGGTATGTAAATAGAATTCTATTCTATTTATTTTATTACTTTTGTTCTTGTTGATCGTGGATTTAGTTTGTGCTTCAAAACAAAATTCATTAAGATCATATCATTTGACCAAAGCTTAATTCTTCACTAAAAATTTAAAGAGCACTCGGAATTTAAGTCGCAAGAGAGTATATATTGTTAGGAGTTGAGACATGCCTCAATTTCCCCTCGCAGGATAAATCTTTTATATTATTTTTTTCTATCAAATTTCTTTTCCGATTATATTTCAGGATAAAACCTGGACCGCTGCAAAATGGAGAAGGCGTCTCGGAAATTGGCAAATGTACATAGCTCAGAGAGTGAAGATACAATACAATCGAGGATATTTCCAGTTGTACATAAATCAGACTACATTAGAAAAGAAAAAAAATGTACAGTTACTAGTAGTAGAGTGTAGTACATCAACTAACATCATATCCTCTAGTTTCCTCCGCAACCTTTTCCCAAACATTGGCCATCTTCTCTGCATATCCTGCCTGCAAAAGCAATAACTAATCATCGTCAAACCTTATATATTGTATATATCTTGCTCATTACTTAAAAACACTCCCCTCTGACCTGTATATATAGTTAACGTATTCCATTTTCCATTTTAGTCTTTCTCAGCATGTTTCTTTTTAGGCATGTTTTGTGTAAAGAGGAATCAATATGGGACTCGGTCAACCTACTTGTATGTACTCGCATAAAAAAATGGATCCAAAAGTAATTTGAAGTTCCTTAAAGAAACTACAAATCCAGGACACGGCCATCTCCCGCAAACATTAAAATCATTTTCAGGTTAACAGATGGGAAGCCGAACGGATATATCGAACATTTGTTATCTGGGTCAATAAATACTCACAAATCACAGCATTAGTACTATCGCTTATATACACCTTAAGTACCTAAATAGTGAGCTGATTATATCCAGAAGCCTATTCAAAAAGGTCACCACAAACTTTCTGTTGCATATTATCAAAACAGACAAGAAACAGAACAACCCAATAATACTGAAGATCATTTATAAACCGGTTGGTCTTGTTTCAGACGGGACATTTTCGTCTGAAACAATAAGACGGGATTTTGTAACTATTTTACAGCCAAATGTGACCACTATTGAAAAACGGGGTACCATAAGCTGTAACACTGGCTGTACCATTGTGGTTACATTTAAACATAAAATAGTCACATATACCCCCGCCTGAAGTTTCAGACGAAAAGTGGCCGTCTGAAACAAGAATTTGCGTTTATAAACACTCAAAAAAGAATAATCCCCAAAATATGTTGGTTGTACGTGTGTTTCTCTACATACCATACAATTAGATTAAAATTATATTTTATGATTGCATAGATTTGTTGCCAACAGTTGATAGCAACAAATTTTATGTTTTGCCCTAATATGCATCAATCACTACGATAAACTGGCAATGAAAAGCCAAAAGTTTCCTGTGTTGTGTTAAATACTGCTTACCTCGTGGAAGCCGCGAACCTTCCCACAACTAGCAGCCCATCAAGCAAGTAAATAAACATACGATTCTCAGTCAAGTGCATACTAAGCTAAAGGCTTGAAAGAGTACCTGATTTACAACAAAACCCTTCAGCATACTCAAAAAATCTGAGTGCCTTTCTTTGTCTATCCTATCAAGCTCATTCTTGTTATTTTCCTGCATGGATATCAGCATATTACATGAATATTCTCAAGTAATCTTGTGAGGATATTGACTCTAATTGTGACAACAACATTACCCCAACACCCATTGTGGAAGAAGAGGGGTCAAATTCAATGCTGACTTACCGCTATGTTGAGAGCACACAAAGGCTATTTCAGAGTGACCCATAGTGGAAATTGTGTCAAGAATGCATCAAACAACCACTACTTCATTATAGATGAGGGCATCAAATGAGTTATTTTGCTTTATTACCTCATCAGAAGTTAAAGAATGACTTATCTTTGATTTGATTAAAATGGAAAATATTGACGGTAATTACTACTGGCTTAAAAAAACTAAGTCGCCACAAAATTCTCATGTTAATTAAAGCATTGACACATGCAGCTTCAGCATCTTTACTGAAGTGGACAGAGAAATAAACATCAACAAGAAGCAAAACAATTTCACTAGCTATCAAAATCAAAATTTTATTGGAACCTAGGAGCTTCTTCATAGAGGTATTTGGACCACTTAATATAGTCAATAATGTAGTTACAGGCATGGTTACCAGATTCGCTATGAATACGCCGTTACCGATTCGCGATTAGCTCTTATAGAATGTGTGTTATATGTATTTTCAGTAAGCAACTTGATAGAATTCGCTTTTAGCAATTCACGATTCGTAAGGTACCAAGCGAATCCGGTAACCATAGTTACAGGTCAATAACTGTCGCATACTACTTACTTTCTAGCACTCTGGTTCAGAGTGAGATTTGCAAGACACCTAAAATCCAAACATTGGCTATATGCTGACACAAAGGATAGAGACAACGAAACAACCTTCGATATAAAAACTTCAATATAATAAGTAAAAATCAGTTTTATAAAAACTTCGATATAATAAGTAAAAACTAATGTCTGAAGAAAATAAAGTAAACAAAACATGATTAAAAAAAAAAAAAATCAAACTCCAACATCCACATGTATCATTTCCCTCCATAATGCTCTCTCAGTCACCAAAAACATACTTCAGGAATAAATGTGACAGATTCTATAAGCTGTTCATTCAAACATAAAAGAAGAATCGCCTCCATAATAGTACCCAAAAGATTTTCTTTCATGACAAAGCAAAAGCTGACCTTAATTCTTTCATATTCCTTTACTGCACAAAGTTTAGCATCCTCAGTCACTTTCATTGTTTCCTTAAGTTCTTCGATTTTGCGCATCCTGGATCTATCTCCACCAAATATTTTAGAGGCAGCAATTTCTAGCTTTTCAATTCTTGACTGTAAGGAAGATAATTCAGTTGCAAGAGTTTGGACAGTCAACAAAGCATTTGATCGTTCTGTAAACGCATTATCAACAGCAAGCATCATCCCAAGATAATCATGGAGCTTATCCTGAAATACAAGGGAAAGAAATAATAAAACTTCCATATTGAGTACACTGCATAAAACACCAGAATGAAGCTCACAAGTTGGCATTTTGCAAATCATGTCAGTAACAGGGAACTCAAGCCACACAGTTTTCCTCCAACTCTATTAACATTATCAAAGACGTTATAATGGGCGACATTTCCTGATTATGTGGGAAACATGCAAGAAAACAAACTCTCAGTGATAATGAGGATATGCCTACTACTGATAGCTTGCTAATAAATTGGTCTACTGATTACAAGACTGCAATATAGACATTAATAAAATAGAAGTCCTTGTCTAGAAAAAAACCTACATCATTATTCTCTAATTATTGTCCAATCTGTTAGACAAAATTTAACCTAGAGTCCAGAACACTCAATATGCCATGTTCAGTGTACCAATTTGCATTTAAGGGACACACATTTCTTTTTCTGGAAGCTCACTCTCAAGAATGCATTACAACGACAAAGAGACTGTTTCTGAAATCTGAATGAACCAAGTCTTTTGCTCCATTGGAAATATGTAAAAACTCTCAAGACTGCATTACTGAAAACAATTCAATGCAAATGCTTCAGATATCCCTTGTCGCTAACGACATTCGATACACTTTCCCTCAGGTTTCGAGCTCGGTAAAACATTATAAAACCAGACCAAGGCCACCAGATCATTCTCGATGAAGCAAACAATATCAAGGATATCTACCAAAATGGCATGAATTTACAAGGGCAGACAGTATGTAATAAGTTGCCAACAAAAAAATAACCTGGCTTATGAAGTAAACAGTTAAATTTGTTTCGGTATCAAAAATTCAAACTATGTAAACTAAATCCTACTGTAATAGAGAAAAGGACAAAAATCGCGTTCGGACATATTTATTAGTCACCGAAATTAGCACCTTAGTACATCGCTATTAAAGAAGGGGATGATTTGAGTTCACAGACAACAGGGACATAACCAAAACATTACTAAGCAACTAAAATACCAAACAAATAGTAAAACATAAAGGCCTCAACGTTTATGAATATAACAGAATTTGAGTCATCTTACAAATTCCAGATTTCAGACTCGTACACAAATGCATATAAAGCACCCCCATCGGCCCTAGTTTGAAAAAGAACCACCAGCATTCTCAATTTAGTACACAAAGCTCGCATACAAATCCATTCCGAGAAGGTTCTACTCGCTCTAGTAATTTCAGGCACTTCATATAGAAAGATATATAGGCAACTCGTACAGCAATGACACATTTTATTCAAAAGACCAGATACTGTAGAACAACCCCAGATATTCTCTCCGATCCATGGTTTTAATATCTGCTGCAAGACTGATTCACAACGGAGTTATCAAGGTTTTGGAGTTTTACCACAAGCATTTTACTGCATTTGAGGAGACATTTAGTGAGATTAGGCCGCAAAAGACCATGACCAAAACAGAGATTTAATACAATGTTAGATCTTCTTCACATATGTCTGCAGTCTCGACTCTCAACCTTCCGTTTTATTCAAGCATATTTATCTGACAATGTTTATTGATAAGAAAGCAGATGGTCAACATAAACACCACGACTCACGAGTCGCCTCCTTTTATGATCAGCTCATAATCGCAACTAGAAAATCTTCATCATCTTATCACCTCATCAAATTTTACAGTTAAAAATTTCCACTTAACTAGATGAAACAATACGTTGAAAAAAAAATTGAAGTTGCTGTTGGTAGTAAAGAAGCCTTGTTAAGCAAAATAATTCAATGGTACTTAAAGCAATATTATATCTATACATGGCAGATTATCAAACGACATCATGCTCGGCAAAAAAGCTTTCTATTATAACTTGCAAGTGAAAAATCCAAAAGAATAGCTGCAGCAACTTGCACAATGCTACACTGGTGCATTCAATTCACTGTACATTCCACAGGCTATAACATGTGCAACGTCACTGTTCATTGGAACCTTTCCTTGATAAACTCAATAATTATAAGCAGATGTACAAAGTACTAGATTTATAGCTGCAAAGAAACTTCCCAAATTTGTACCCCATGAACTAACTAAAAATCAGAAACAATGAGGCATCCACATAGATATAAATGCATCTAATTTCACCCAACCTTTGGATTGCAGATTTAGTTGAAGTACACTCTGGTACTTAATCACATTTTAATGTAGGAAACTTTATTATCACAACCCATTTGGATTCATACGTCGATAGCATCTCAAACTACAAAACGGGAAAAATCCATAAGCTCCGGCACTAACATGAACAACCCAACCCCTCCCCCTACCCCCGGCAGAATTTTACTACACAAAGGCAACAAAAAGTCAGAAACAAGGAGTCACCTTATGTGCTACCCATCACTCAGCTATTTATCTTTAATCAGTTACTTCCGACGAGCGAGTACTGCCCAAGATGGTAAAGATCGAGATCATAAGGTACATAATACCCCTCACATATGATCAGGCAACAATTATTTTCAGTTATGGTGCTTATCAGCGAAACTTCTATGTAGATAAAGGTCTTCCATGATGAAGAAGACTAGTAAAATCTTAGGGTGGCACCATATCTCCCCTTGTGCGTGTAGGTCAGGATTATGACTAATGTGATCCTTAATTTGTACACTGAAATATTTTAATACCATATATGAGTATTTAATGAACTAGATGTCTTTAGGGAAAGAGAATTAAACCAGCTCCTCCTTAGGTGCATAGGGTTCCAAACAATTTGACGATATACCATAACCAAATTGATCTACAATCAGGGCCGTCCCCAACATTTTTGGCGCCATGTGCAATACTTTAAAGGTATTCCTCTAACCATTATACTTATCTTACTATTCAAAATCGAACATAAAAAAATATTTTTAACAGATATTTCATTTTTTTTTACAAAAAGTCGTGGAAATGACTAAGTTTGGGGAGAAAAAAGGCTACCCACGAAATCATTATAGATTTCTGTCTCTAATTAGCGTTAGATGGCTTGATGGTTTAATCAATACATTTTATAGTCTCGATTCTCGGCGCAGGTTCGAGTCTCCATGGAGAGAACCTCTATAAACGCAGAAGAAGGAGGAGCTGGTTTAATGACCATGATGCCATTGGTCTCACAGAGAACACCTGTTCTATAAACGCAGTAATAAATATATGCAAAGACAACTGCATTCTATATTGGGCCCCTTAAAAATGGGGCGCTATGCCGCCGCACGGGGTGAAGACCCTCTGGACCGGCCCTATCAGCATAGTACATAGTTTATAGTTTTATTAATCCTATCTAAAGCATTGCAAATGTAGCCCACAAACACCTTAATATATATATATATATATATATATATATATATATATATATATATAACATCATTAATAAAACAGGAATGTCAACCACACTTTTCCTACTCAATTCAATGCTTACCAGATGCTTAACTGTTTGAGCATTTAACTCACGGTACAATCTACTCGCTTTAACAGACGCAGTTGCCATATTCTTCATGTCAGCTGCCCGCGCTCTTTGACACTCATAAATTGCTTCGTCAAGCTCAAACTTCGTCAACTTCACAAAAGCCAACCCCAACTCGCCCATTGTTTCCCCTATGTCTTGCTGCGCTTTCACCAACGTTTCCGCCTAATTACACAACACAAACTCCCAAAACTTCAATACGGAAACTACTACAATTTGCCAAAGCCCTTAGTTTGCTTACAATAAGCTATAAGTGACTTAATTTCTCAGTCCTCACGCACAATGTTAAATAACACATTACTTAATAACAAAGAGTAAACTATTGTTTTCGTTATTTTTTTGTGAAACCATATACCAACAATAATAGAAACCAATGCACAATAAATAATACTGCTAGTAATAACAATACAAACTTACCTTAACTCATGTAGCTAAACACAACGATAATGAACGACGACAATAATAGCAACGAACGCACCATAAATAAATGATTAAATATCCACAACATAAATATCGATAAATAAAAGGTATACCTCCTAATGATTAACCAAAGCCCTAACAAAACTAATCATAAAACCCACAAAATTGCTACTGGTAAGACAGAGAAACTTACAATAAATCACATTGCAAAACACAATAACAATCAATAATAACAATAACAGCAATCAACGCGCCATAATGATTAAGAATCCGCAAAATAAGAAGCTATACCTGCTCAGACACATTGCTTAATTGTTGTTCAAGCTCATTAAGCCTCATCTTCTTCTCCAAAAACTCTTTATCCTCCTCAACAACTGACGGCTTTACACCACCCCAATCATTCGAAACCGCCTGTTTCAACTCCTTAAACAACCTAAACAAGTCCCTCCCACCCTTAGCCGGCTGCACCACCTCCTCAGCCGCCATAGCCGTCTCCCCAATCAACTGGCCTGGCAACTTAACCACACCATCAAGCATCCTCGAAGCGACATCGATAGTTTTAACAAACCCTAACCTCCCATCCACCTCCAAAAACACTCTCAATTCCTCGGATTTCCGAATAGTAGGATGTGCTGCTAATTTCTTCAAGTACTTCTCAACCGCAACTCTCCTTTGCTCAACAAATTCCGTCGTTTGCATCATTTGCGACTCCATTATACTCTTATCAGGCCGTAACGGAATAACATAACCTCGATAACACTCGGATAATCGATCCGACAACGTAACTACCTCGCTAAATCGACGACGAACACTAAATTCGGTGGAAGAGAAGTTATCTAAGTTAGTTCGCGTAGTAATTAAGTAATTATAGTAATAACTTCCACCTGGAACAAGCGAATTGGAAGATTCGGGAACTTTCTGAGGATCTGAAACTGAAATGTGAAGGAATTCCGAAGGTTCTTCCGACGAAGAGAATGATAGTGAGTTGAGACGATGATGACCGTTGATTTCGGCGATTGAATCCGCATCGAACGATCGAAACATGGCGTCGGCGTAAGACGGAGGATCGACAAAGGAGTTAAGCGAAGAACTAGGGTTTTTAGCGGGAAGATGATCAGCAATGGCGGAAATCTCCGGGAAATCGCTGGCGTGAGATGAAGGTTGATGATTGTCGTGAAGCGTTAGGTTCTCCATGAATTCGGAAGAATCGTTGGTAGAATCATGGTGGTTGTGATCCATCATGTTTCTGGAAATTTGGGGATTTTGGGCTGTTATGGTGGTTGTTGAAGATTAGAAGATGAAGATATTAAGTGATATGCATGGATTTATGAGTGGAGTAGATTAAGATTAAGAATAATCCAAAGTTGATTAGATTATTATGCAGATTAAAGGGTGAAAATTTATGATTAGGATTGGGATGATATTTGGAGGTGTGAGCCTGTGAGGTGATCAGGTGTGGAGGATCGTTGACCTCGAGGAAAGTGAGGACTCGGGAGTGACTAACGTGACTAGAGTGATGTATGTTGGCACTTGTTCAGGCCAAACTGTTCACCGTTTAATGGGTCACCCGACGACTCACCCTTTAGATTTCAATAAGAGGATTATACATTTGATATACTACCATCAGTTTTATAGTTTTTATACATTTCAATAAGAGGATTATAATAAAGTTTTTGAGTTTTATTTTAAAAATTATGAGTTTACTGCAAAGTTTCTGAGTTCATTCACTAAAACATTGAGCTCAAAAAATCAATATCAATCAATATTATATATATATATATATATATATATATATATATATATATATATATATATATATATATATAGAAGGATTCCTATGAGTCCTTCATATCATATAAGTCTCTAAGTCCTTATAAGAGCCTTTGGATGTAGGGGATGAAGGGATGAGATTCAATCAAAATGAAAGGCTGAAAATGAATCTCCTCTAATTACCTTCTTAATCTTCCTAATCCATCTCACACTCATTCTAACATCCTTCCTCTTCATTCTAACATCTCATAACTCACACAACTCACTCCCTCTCTACCTCACTTCTCTCATCTCACAACCCTCTCAACCAAAAGAAAAACAAATCTGATAAAACAAAAAAAAATAAAAAAAATCCCACCGTCCTTCC
>VHZZ01018702.1:3686-14063 GCA_009801015.1 Silene noctiflora | reverse complement strand
CTTCCTCCCCTTCCATTTCCATTATCCATAAGCATAATCCATCCATTTCCCATCACTCTCCTTCCCCCCCTTCCATTTCTCTCTCATCATTTTTGTTATCCAAACAACCACAATTCACTCCACCTTCCCTCCCCTCCCCCCACTCCATCTCCCCTCACTCCCCCTCCCTTCCCTCCTAAAACTGTATCCAAACAGACTCTAGGGTGTGTTTGGATAGAAAAAGTGGAGGAAATAAAACTGTATCCAAACAGACCCTAGGATGTGTTTGGATAGAAAAAGTGGAGGAAAAGGGAGGGGAGGGGGAAGGAGGGAAGAGAAAGGGAGGTAAGGAAAGGGGAGGGCTAATGAGAATTGGGTGTTTGGATACAATTTCCTTCCAAATCTTGTCTCTTATGAAGAGATTTTGATTTGCCTGGAGGGGGAAAATAGATCCCTCCAAATCTCTCCCCCTCCATTTCCCTCCACCCCTTATTTGCTATCCAAACAAGAAATTTTATATCCCCTACTCTTCCTCCCTTTCTTTTCCCTCCAAACCCCTCAATCCAAACACACCCTAATTAATTCATAAAATACTCGCACTGTATCAATAAACGTCTAATAAAATCATCTTATGTCTTTTTTCCGTGGTTTCTCTTTTCAGCGTTGAAGTTGCAGTTGTTGGTTTAACTAGGCCCTGGTTTTTTCTTTTTTTATTGGTCAATCTCAACTCGCCAATTATTTTGTTAGACTATCCACTTTAGTGAATTTCACTCATTTTCAAATTAGGCGTGTTCATTTCCGGTTCGGTTTAGTGTTAATTTAATCAATATTGTAATACCCCCACTTACAAAGGAGCTTTAACAAGGCCTTCCCGAATAAACAAAAATGCTACTATCTCGGTTGCTCGAGGGAGTACGTAACAAAAGGACCATAAAGAAATATTTTAATAAACTCATTACAACTTGCAGCGTAGAAAACAGTGAACAACTCGTCTATACAAATAAAAGTACAACTGGTGAAAACTATAAGCGTCTACAATTACTAAACTCGATGGCACCACGATCCCTCCAAATCAGCCCAGCAGCCAACCAGCGATCATAAAACACATGAAAGTTTCACCGCTCACCATTTAGCGGCAATATCAAATGGATCACTGCAGACACACACGGAGGAAGAAAACAACCAAACAAGGTCAGTAACAGAGTACGGTACAGATAGAGTCATGGAACAAGGTACAATAACCATTACTGGTAAACACAATATCACCAATCTCCTCCATCTCCAATCTCGATAGTAACCAGTGGCTCTCATTGCAACGAGTAGCCGAGTTCCCATTGCAATAGGTAACCCACCCCCGCCGATGCCAAACCGCAGCGTGGACATCAAATTCCCACTCATCGCAACGAGCGAACCCAAACTCATTAATGTGCACATCCCCGAGTCACAAGAGGCGAACTAAGGAGGTGAAACCATCTCCCAACGTGGCTCACAATATCCATCTCATCACCACCAACATTCACAACCACTATAATAAACCACGATAATAACCACAACCATATAACACAACGACAACAACCACAATAGTGCAAACAATTGTAAACTGTATGGAGTAGGGAAACCTTACCTTTCGCGAACGAACTCCATAGCAGCAACAACAACAATCACGTTAATGCTTAGCAAGTACTAACATCGTCACCTACAACATTGATTATGCCCTATTATTACATTAGTAGAATCGAATTAACCGATTAATGAGAATTCACGAACTTACCTCCAAGACATCTAGACTCCGACGATGAGAAATGTTCGATTCACTAATTTCCGCGCCCAAGCTACTCCCATCCCGGAGCAGGGTTTAAGGTGAGAGTCAAAGGGGCTTGTGAGAAATGAAGAAATAGAGAGAGATTTAGGCTTTAGAAATGCGGAAATGATTTATGAAAATGATTTGGGTCACAATCTCCGCGTAACAATATAACATGCTGTCATCAGCCCACTCGGCCGAGTATGGATACGCTGCACTCGGTCGAGTGTCACAGTCACTCGGCCGAGTGACCCTTACTAGGTCGAGTATCCAGTCTAAGGTAATATAACTTCCCGCCATCTCCTCCTAAGGGTCTTACCGAGGTCAAAGGTTGGTCACAGACCCTAACGAGACGGGTATTATAAATACTCTTCATATGCATACATCAGCGTAAAAATCATAGAATACAGTAGAAGTTTAGGATTAATAAATGGGTTAATATGATTGATAATTGGCTAAGGATGCCACGTGGCATACTAAGAGATATTGTTGGTGCTATTTGTTGGTAAACAACTCCTAAGCATGCCATTTTATTGTTAAGCAACTCCTAAGCATGCTTTTTTTTATTTTATTTATTATAGATAGATTAGAAATCATAGAATATACGATTAATAAATGAATTAATTGCCAATTGGCTAGGGATGCCACATGGCATACTAAGAGAGATTGTTGGTGCTACTTATTGTTAATACAAATTCATATTAAAAACGAACACTATCCGTTACAAGCTGAAGACGGATAATATCCCTCTCACAATATGCAAGCGACATTATCCATGGGTGCTCCATTTCTCACCCACTTATCCTCCCACTTGCCTTATTATGAGTAGGACACTAACCGTCACAAGCAAGACGCTTTTTATTGTTAAACAACTTCTAAGCATGCTCATTTCTATAGTATAGAAATATTATAATTATAATAATTATCCTTATTATTTCTAGATCATCATTAGTCAATAATAATCTTTTTAGAAGAAAATAAACTCTTATTGCATAAAATAAAAAATTTCACTTAGTCTAAGTCAAATTATAATGAGATTAGATGAATCTGCACTCCACACTAAAAATAAGTATCTAAAACCCTACTTTCTACTCAATTAGTTTTAGGCGCGTGCAATAAAATTGCACGGGTTAATTTTATAATTCTAATAGTCATGCGAGTCGGTGCTATGATATGGGTCAACCCCCACCAGTTTAAAACCACCTTCGTAATTCCGTTTACTATTTAGTATTTTAAAGTGTCTTGAGTAATAGAGATAATATGAATCTTTATACCACATTAGATAGTTTCATAATTCATGAACAATTTAGAATTACAACAAAGGTGTTAATTTATGTATTATTAAATTTCATTCAATAAAAGTGTTTGATATATTTAATACAAACAACAATAATACAAATAAAAAAATTACTAAAAAAAAAATACTTAAAATAAATTACAGCGAATAAATTAATTAATAGTAATACTAAACTAAACTACCCATTTACACGTTTAATAGTATTATCAGTCCATTTTAAGAAAAAAAAACATCTATTTACAAAATTTACCATTTTATGAGCAAAATCCAACTGCCCAACTCACCATTTTAATTGACATTAAATTGATAACCTAATAACATTCTCATACTATAACCTAAGGAGCCCCAAATTTATTTCTTACTTCATATCTCATTAGTTTTCTAATTCCAACTTTTCTACTCTTACAACTCCGCCATCACACCTCCAACACCTTCCTCATCTCACCAACACCTTTCATAAAAAAAAACCCTCACAACCTCCGTCATCACACTCATTAAAAATCACACTTCATAAATATTCATCCCTCTTTTGATGGGTGATTAAGGACATCTTTTATTAAGCTTTTTTCCTTGTCGTTTTGTATTATTATATAAATTTAATTTTGTTTAATAATTTTTTTAAGGTTGTCAATAATTTATACTAATGTAATTACTTTTTAATAATTTTATTTAAGAGATTTATTCTTGGTTTTACAACTAATTTAAAATTTTATTATTATTGAAAAATGATTTGTTTTAGTATTTTTTATTCATTTAAAACAGCGTGGTAATTATATTTTTTTGTGAAAGTAATGATTTTTTTATTTTTATCCTACTGCAATAAATCACATCATTAATTTAAATTTTATAATTTTTACTGACTGATTTAGGCAATGTTTTCTATAAAAAAATAAATTATTTTTTCAAATTTTAGAGAAATCAGATAATTTTCCAGAATAATCAATTAGATTAATTTTTCACCATATTAACTAAATATTAGTTATTAAAATTTATTTTTTTTATTTTTATTTTGAACTCCATAAATTATATAACTAATGTTTTTTATTTAATGGCATTTCTCATTTGTGACGGACCCAAAATGTACCCATTTTAATGAGAAAATGTGAAAATTGGTGGTTACATTTTATCTTAAAGTGATAACATTTGTGCCGTCACAATTTGTGACCGTCACAAGTAAGACCAACTGTTTATTTAATCAGTTTCCTTAAATTATCCAAGATCTTAATTTTTTTTACTATAATTTTTATTTAGTATATTAACTTATATATTTAGTTATTTGTATAATTTTCATTTTATTGATGAAAATAAACATAGGTAGATATTTATTGATGTAAACTTTGAATGAAATAAGAAAGAAGGAGATATGGTAATTAATTAGTCTAATGATGGTGGAGACCTTTTGTTTTTTCATTTCCTAAAATATCGCAGCCAATAAGAAGCCTCTAAATGTTTCAGCTTTTATAGAATAAGAAGCCTCTAAATATTTCAACTTTTATAGTATAGAGATTGTTGTTCCCTTCTACGTTCTTCAAATTTGTTACTTTCTTCTCCCAAATACTTCCTCGTCAATCACGGTAATTGCTCACCCTCTCTACTTTTTAGCTGCATTTTTTTTTCTTTTACTATTGCAGTTATAACCTTTATAAGTTATGTTAGAGGGTGGACATTGTTCACGAATATTTATAACAAAAAGTTTAATTTTTTTTTTTTTTTTTTTTACAATATTGATTGATAAATTAAATAAGTTTTAATGTAACCATAGACAATTGTGTTAAACGGGTTTTTTAAAAACCGGTTTTACAATTTTAGTTGGATATTGTGAATTTATTATTATTATGTTTTTACTCTTAATTTAACTGTTTTTGTTGCAAGGAATGATTTGTGTATACTTTATGATTTTTTTTAATAGTATTCATATGATGAAAATCATTAGAGTTTATTTGATCAGATTGTCCTACGTTGAATTGCCCATTCTTGTAAAAATATCTACTGATTAGTAGAAAAATATCAACTCAAAAGAAAGTTAAACAAGCAAGTTGAATGAAGTAAATAGCTAAATACATTAACTTGTTTTTTATACACAAACGTGAAGTACATTTGGTTGAAAAATACTTGATAAATATAAGTGAAATATCCACCTATGACAATCATGGAATAGATTTGGACACGGCGAATTCGGACTCTGAGGCATTTGTGAAGGTTGATCTAATGATGAGTTACGGTCGATACAAGTTTCTTTTAGGGTGGTCAAGAAGGTGTACCGAAGAACAATAACATAATTATATTATATAATGTTTGGGAAAATACGGTACACAATACCCTTAATTTCATTATAGAAGTATGTACGTCTGGACACTTAAGGGAGTATAGGAAGAAACATAAACACGTTTCTTTGAAAGTTTTGAAGAAATGGTCTAGGCAAATTTTAAAGAGAGTTGGAATATTTGCATATTTCCGAGCCTTGTATATAGTTCATAGGGATATAATTTGCAACAACTTTTTTTTGTCAATGGTAATACTAGCAAGGCATGGATTTTTACTTTTTCTTTAATATCATTGTGTCATGTACACTCCGTTTAGATTCATTCTGATGGTCTCTTATAAATCAAACCTTTCTCGCACTCTTGTACAACAATTTGTGATACCCTAATCGTATTCTGTACGTAATAACATTTCTGTAGAAAGAATAAGACTTAAAACTTTAATGCAAAATGTGTACTTTTTTAAGCGAGTTGTTGCATAATGAACAAAGTAGGAATGAAATTGGGATATAATAGTTAATACAATACATTATTGGGTTTGTGAGAAACCATATGAATTTGTACTAAATGGTGGATGCCCATGCTTAATTTGGATTCTTTTTTCTCTTAATGAAATGCAGTGTATGTTATATTGCTCGTTAAATTGGGAAAAATCAAATACTAACTAACATATGGTTATTTGTACATTGACATATAGGTATGATTGGTGATTTGGGTATAGTAGCCATAATTGGAAAGAGTTATGTATCACATATTATACTCGAAACCCGAGAGTTTATTACGCAAGAGCTCTATAACGAGGATTACACTGAGACTGTCGACATTTACGCATTTGATATGTGTCTACTCGAAATGACTATAAAAATAGCATATTGTGAATGTAATAATGTAACTAAGATAATACAAGAAAGTCACTAGGGGAGTAAGGCAAGACTATCTTAAGAAGGTGAAGGATGTGAAAGTGAAGGCATTTACCGAGATATGTCTTGCTCGACCTAGGGTTAGGCCATCAAATACTAGTGTTATTTGAGAGCCGCTTCTTGTGGCAATATGGCTTGGAAAGTGGTTGGTACTCTTGGTAGAGTTTGATGCAATGAATTCTTTTTACTCTTTTACTTTTTCAACGGGTCTATGCTTCAATATAATGATTTTAACTATCAAACTAACTATACGACATCTATCTATACTATAAAATAAAAAAGCTTGCTTAGGAGTTACTTAACAACAAGTAACACTAATAATCTCTTTTAGTATACCACGTGGCATCCCTAGTCAATTTGCAATCCCTTCTTTATAAATAAATAAACTAGTTTTTGTACCCGTGAAAATCACGGGTGCGTTTGGGRTTAATTATGTAAGCACACGCATAAAGTAAACTCGTGGAAGAACGTGCTTTTTTCGACTTTAATTTGTTTTATTCTCATCRCAATGCATTTTATTTAAATTGTTGTATTAGACGACTTTATAAGAGTTATATGGCATATTTTATATTGTCTTTATAAGACAATATACTAATTTTATTATGCTATTATAATATTTGAAAACGTTATATGAAAAATTATGTTAAAATAATAATTTTAAAGTTATCCTTATGCATACAATTTAGTAAAATTAAGGAGATATGCAACAAAAGAGGGAATAACATTTACAAATAATGTAAAATATAGGCTGATGTAGTATGATTTTTATTTGTCGTATAATTGATTTTGATAATAGAACCCAAGAAAAATATTTTTCTTTTTATTTTGATGCTTTATAATCTATTTAAAAAAATTCCAAATTCTAATGTTTATTATGTTCAAATTTGTATTTAATGCTACAAATATAATAAATTTTTTATTTTTCTTTTTAAATAATAAATGGTAATGATGTGGCTTATTAGACTAAATATGTTGATGTGGCAATTAGATAAGTTACTAATTTGTGTTTTAATTATTATATATAGGTAATATAAATCCTTCCATTAACAAAAATCCTACGTGGCAATTTCTAAAACCAAGTAGTTTATTCAAATTTCACATCACGCTTGTAATTACATGCTCCTTAGTATAATAAAACTTTTACCTCCCCTCATGAATTCTTTCACTTACCCTTTCGTTACTTTTGTATTTCAGTCAATAAATAAGACTATTTACTCCTATTAAATAAGTGAATATATATTGTTTGTCGATAAGATGAAGAAGTGCACTAAAAAGGACGAGACGAAGTGGTAAGATGACATGTGATTGTCCCATGTTTTCATCTCTTTTTATTGCTTCAAATGTTAATCTTTTACGTCACTTGTCATTTTTTAGAGTTTTTTTTCCGAGGGTATTAGTGTCACTATACTATGAGGTATGTGGTAAACCATTGTGTTTTTAGGTACTTTCTATAATACCTGTCCCTTTTAAGTTAAGAGATCCTTGTCATATATGTCTTGTTAAGATTTGAGATGTTTTCTCGATCACTCAGTGATGCATTCGGCCAAGTAGTGGTCACTCGACCGACTGAGCCGAGTCAGCGGTTTTATATTTTAGGATTCGTGTTTAGCAAAAACCTATCTCAAAGTCATTTCTACCTTCTTCCCGAATACGGCTCTAACCCTAGAAAGAGAAAGAAAGAGGGGAGAGAGAGAGAGAGAGAGGCACGTGGCTTATGCGGAGCTAGACCCTTCCTTGTGTTTGGGTTGTCCCTGTAAGTGGTAAGTCTCGTATTCGCGTCTTGATTGGATGTGATAGACGGTATCGATTGGTTGTAATTGTGTATGGTTGAATAATATAGGTGATGGAATTCATTATATTCATATATAATTGTGGACAAAGAATGTAATGTCGGCCGTCGGGAGAACTGAAAAGGTTATAGTATATTTGTATATATCGTTAATAACCAAGGATCAAATGGAGTTAATATTTGTTATGGATTTAAGGATATGATTATGGAATATGTATTTTAGTGTCGGTTGATAGATATGACCAATAAAATTAGAGTGTGAATAAAATAGACGACTGACTTAGCACGATATGAATTGAGTTTATTGAGGAATACTTATCTATTTGAGGTAAAAGTTATAAGAATCAATAAAAAGTTTGATGTAACTATTGAAGACTTGTAGTATGTGGAATATAAGTATATTTTAAATAATTCATACTCAAAGACTTGTTATCATTTATGGTAGTTGCTGATTAATGATTTGATATCGGTGACAAATGCTAAATTTTATAGGGTACGTGTTGGTTTTAATAGTCATTAATGTAGAATTATATGAAAGTTATGAATTTTTATTGATAATTATTACAAAGGATGTTACAATCCCCTATCTACTAAAAGAATAGGTGAACTCACAAATTTTTCTCTCTAGAAAGCATCTTTATAAATAAGGAAGTTATTAATAATTTAATTGTATTCACTAAATAAGGACATTAATAATTCTTTTCATTAAAATTATTAATTTTAATCTTTTTTGAGTTTTTTCATTAAAATTAATCTTTTTATCAAATTATATATTTTTCACTANTTCTTAAATAATTTTACTGTTCAGTTTTTTTTCCTCATATCAAAATACAATAACGTGAAATATGAAAAATAAATGAGTTGTTAATTTAGCATGATGATTAACTAATACAAAAATAAAAAACTTTATAAATACCGCGCATAGAATGCACGCGATCTAAACTAGTATTTATAGGCTAATTACATAGCTAGTTTAGGTTAAGAAAAGATATGATTGATTCTAATTGATACAAATATAAACATTTGCTATATTTACAATATTGACTAGAATCAGTAGGCTTGATTCTTGGGATTGCTTGCTTGATTGTAGGTGTTGCTTTCTTTGGGAAGATTGTGATCTTATATATCTCCAATACGCCCCCGCAAGTCGGACGTGCAAGGCAGAAGTCCGATCTTGAACCTTAATTCATGACAGCGAGCTCGATGAAGCGGTTTTGTTAGGGCGTCAGCTAGTTGGTCCTTGCTGGCAATGTGTTGAACTCAAATGGTTTGCTGTCGGATATGTTCTCGGACAAAGTGGCAAGATAGTGCTAGATACTTCATTTGTGAGTGAAAAACCGGGTTTGCTGCATAGTGGGTAGCTGAGAGATTATCACAATATATGGCTGGGGGTTTTGTGATGGTAACATTAAGCTCAGTTAGAAGAGATCGAAGCCATAATGTTTCAGTAGTTGTGTCAGCTAGAGCACAGAGTTCAGCTTCGGTCGATGATCTAGCCAGCGCTCTTTGCTTCTTTGAGGAACATGAGATGGGATTGAGACCAAGATAGATTATATAATCGGAGGTGGAGACGTAATTGTCTTTGTCGCCAGCCCAATCGGCATCGCAAAAGGCATGTAAACAAAGAGGTGTATGACGGTATAGTTGAACGCCATGAGTGATGGTGCCATTGAGATAACAAAGGAGTCTTTCAAGTTTATTCCAGTGAAGTGCAGTGGGGTGATGGAGAAATTAGGCTAAGCGATTGACAGTGTAAGAGATGTTGGGTCGGGTGAGGGACAAGTATTGTAGGCTTCCTACGATAGCTCTATAACCAATGTGATCGAGGATAGGACTGCTATCATCACGAACTAAGGGTGGATGGGTGGACATAGGCATGGAGGTTGGATTAGCTTTCGCCATTTTATATTTAAGGAGAAGGTCAGTGATATATTTAGATTGATTCAAGTGTAAGCCATGGGAGTTGGGGACGACTTCGAATCCGAGGAAGTAGGAGAGGGGACCTAGGTCTTTGATGGAGAAACGATTCGCTAAACTGTCAATAAAGTGTTGGATGGTGGAGTGGTGTGGTCCGATGACGATGATGTCATCGACATAAACTAATACATAAAGGGGAGTGGTGGGTTTGTTTAGGATAAAAAGTGATGAGTCGGAAAGGGATTGTCTTAGACCATTAGTGTAACACCCCCATCTAGTAAGAAGCCTTAACAAGACCTTCCTTAATAGATAAAGGCATTACCATCTCGGTTACCCGAGGCAAGTAATGATCAAACGTCGATAATAGACCAATTAAATATCTTTTACATATGATTACAAGATGACAAACGAAA